>JAVJIF010000529.1:0-166591 GCA_038442645.1 Agave tequilana | reverse complement strand
TTTTTAGTGGTTTTTCAAGCTCTTTTCTTACTCTTTTCAACTGCATTTTTCTCACTTCACTTCTTGAGCAAAAATCATTCCATTCTATAAGGAGTTGTAAGAGAGAAGTTTGTTATCTTTTCGCGATCACCTTGTTACTTGTAGTTCTTTGTGTTGAGATCCCTCTTATGTAGAGGTTGGATTGGTGGAGTTCGGTACTCCAGTCTTGTGTAGACCTCTTGTAATTTCCTTTGTGGATTTAGTGAAAATCCTTCACGGTGGTGAAGGCGGGGACGTAGAGCGGTGGCTCGAACCTCGTAACAAATTCCTTGTGTTTGCGATTGGTTTCCTTATTTTTCATTGCTTTATATTTCTATCTTGTGATATCTCTTGCTTGCACTTCTTTATTGCACACATTTCATTTACTTGCATTTTTCGGTCTTTACTCATCTCCACAAGAAAGCAATTACGCGCCTCAACTCATAATCTAGAGGAATCAAAGAGGAGAAGTTCTAGAGCCCTTCACGGAGAATTCGGCTTCAATTTTTTATTTTGAGTGACCGGTTGCATCATTCATTCATACTTGTTGAAAAAGATCATTAGATTAGCATTAACACCTATTCAACCCCCCCTCTAGGTGCTTTTCAATTGGTATCAGAGCTTTGGTCTCTAGGCTCTTGGCTTAACAACCTCAGAGAGATCCTATATTGCTAATCACTTTATTCATTTTTTCATCCTCATACACTTAGTAAAAATGGCCAAAGGAATCAAGATACCCCACCCAAGTTTGATGGCCTTAACTTTCCCATATGGAAGGTTAAGATGACCGTGTTTTTGCAATCCTTAGGAAGCCGGTTGCAAAGGCGGTGACCAAACCTTTTAGTGCACCCCTTGGTGATGTGGACACTTGGTCCGATATTGCCACGAAGGAGTTTGACGCTAATGCTAGGGCACACTATGCCTTACTTCAAGCTCTTAATGACGATGATATTTCTAGAGTTATTCATTGCAAATCTGCTTATGAGATTTGGACTCACTTACTTGTCACTCATGAGGGAACTTCACAAGTAAAGAGGGCAAAGATCAACCTTCTTTTCCCAATATGAAATTTTTTCTATGCAATAGAATGAAACCATAGATGATATGGTTACTAAATTTACAAAGATTACTAATGGACTTTCTTCTTTAGGTGATGCCATTGACAACGACCAAAAAGTCAGGAAGATCATCCGTGTACTCCCTCCATCTTAGGAAGTCAAAGCCACAACTTTGAAGGAGCTAAATGACAAGGAAGAAATGGAGCTTATCGGTCTCATTGGGAATTTCAAGATCTATGAGATGGAAAGAAAAGCAAGAGAAGAGATGCTCCTCCCAAGAAAGATATTGCCTTCAAGAGTTCTTCCACCTACTCTGACGAGGATGATGAAGAAAAGGATGATGAAGATCTTTCTCTTCTTGTAAAGAACGTTCGGAGAATGTACAACAAGGCAAAGCTCCAAAATAGAAGGAGATAGCAAGGTAAAGAAGAGAAGAAATCATTTGCTTTAATTGCCGGAAGCCGGGTCACATTGTTGCGGAATGTCCGAAAAACAAAAACAAACCCTCCACCTCCAAGAAGCCATACAAAAAGAAAGCTTTAAGGGATACTTGGGATTCGGAGAGTGAATCCGATGAGAAAGTCGACACCGCCAATATGTGCTTCATGGCAAATGAAAGCACAAGTAAGGCAACTCCCGACACATCCATTGATTGTGATCTATCTATAGATGAACTAGGAGAAGCTTTTGAAGAACTATCTCATAACTATGATTTTCTCAAAAATAAATACTTGAAAATGAAAAAGGAAATTGAATCTCTCAACCACAAAGTTTTCATTCTTACAAAAGAAAAAGATGAATTGTTTTCTACTCTTGTTTCTACACAAAAGGATTTTGATAACTATAAAATTTCTTGCAAAGGTAAATTTTGACAAATTGATGAAAATGAAATTTCCATGCTAAAAGAGAAAATTGATTCATTAGGAGTAGTTTTGAAGAAATGTGATTTGATAAAAATAGACTAGAGGCTATGTTTCCTAAGAAACATGTCCCAAAGAAACATTCACATGATATTCATGCTCATGTTCATAAATCACAACCTTTACATCATGCTAAGCACCTTAAACATGCCCACACTCCACGCACTCATCATGCATTCATGTATGGTGGAATTTTTTCATGCTCATATTGTGGCCGTAAAGGTCATTTGGTTAAATTTTGCTATGATAGGATTAATGCATTGCATAATCATGTTTGGGTTCAGAATACTAACATTCAAGGACCCAAGAAAGTTTGGGTACCAAAGTCAACAAATTTGTTAATGATATAGTTACATTCCAAAGACCACGACATAAGAAGTTGTGGTATCTTGATAGTGGTTGCTCAAGGCACATGACTTGGGATATCAACAACTTCGCAACCCTATCAAGATACCATGAAGGTGGCACCGTCACCTTCGGAGATGACGCCAAAGAAAAATCATTGGTATTGGTAATGTTAAACTTGGTACATCTCCTTTAATAGAAATATTGTTTTGGTTGATAGCCTCAAGCATAATCTCTTGAGTGTTAGTCAACTTTGTGATAAAGTTTTAATGTTGTTTTTGATGACCTAGCATGTAGTGTTATTGATAGACAATCCAATACATGTATATTTTCTAGATTTCGTGAAAACAATGTATACATGATTGACATGTCTAATATGCTATGCAATGCTACTTGTTTGAAAGCCCTCGATGATGACTCTTGGTTGTGGTATAGGAGATTAGGCCACATTTCTTTGACCACCTATCTAGATTAAACAACAAGGAAATGGTGAAAGGTATTCCTTGCTTGAACTTTGAAAAGGACCGCATTTGCGATGCGTGCCAACTTGGGAAACAAACCAAGTCCTCGTTCAAGTCAATCAAGGATATCATGACATCACGACCCTTGGAGTTGATCCATATGGATTTGTTTGGTCCTACTTAAACCAAAAGTCTAAGCGGGAATCGTTTTGCTTTCGTTTTAGTTGATGATTTCTCTCGTTTTACTTGGGTTTTCTTTTTAGAACACAAAATCAAGTCTTTTCATATTTTCAAGCCTTTAAGAAAAAAGTTGAAAAGGAAAAAGATTCTTCTATTTTAAGAATAAGAAGTGATAGAGGTGGTGAATTCAATAACCAACCCTTTATCACTTTTTGTGAAGAACATGGAATTAAGCATGAACTATCCTGTCCTAGAACTCCACAACAAAATTGAGTCGTTGAGAGGAAAAATCATACACTACAAGAGATGGCTAGGACAATGATAAATGAGTACGGTCTCTCTCATTATCTATGGGCCGAGGCCCTTAACACGTCTTGCTACATATTAAATAGAGTTTTCTTATGCAAAACACTTCTAAACATCTTTTGAGATTTATTTTTCTAGAAAGCCAAATGTTTCACACTTTAAAGTTTTGGTTGTAAATGTTTTATTTGAATACTAAAGATAATTTAGGTAAATTTGATGCAAAATCATATGAAGCAATTTTTGTTGGTTACTCTAATACTAGTAAAGCTTATAGAGTTTTCAATAAGTCATCCTTGACTATTGAAGAATCTATACATGAAAAGTTTAAGGAATCTAATGTGTTGTTGAGAAAGTTGTAGAAATAGATTTCCTAAATAAAGACATGGAGAGAACTACTTTGAAGGACTCACCTACTCTTGAAGACATGCCAAAGGGTGATGAAGAAAATGATGTTCAAGAAGTTGAAGTGGAGACAACTCAACCACTTTCAAAAGATTGGAGATTCAATCCACATCATCCCAAGGATCTTGTTATAGGTGAAGTATCAAAAGGGGTATAACTACTCGTTCTAAACTTCATGATCTTTGTGGGCACTATGCATTTATTTCTCACTTTGAACCAAAGAATATCCTCGAAGCCGAGGGCAACTCATATTGGTTGCTAGCCATGCAAGAGGAGCTCAATCAATTCGAACGCAACCAAGTTTGGCATCTTGTTCCTAGGCCCCACGATAGACCAACAATTGGTACTAAGTGGATCTTTAAGAACAAGTTGGATGAGTCAGGAAATGTTGTTAGGAATAAAGCTAGGTTAGTGGCCCAAGGTTACACTCAAGTCGAAGGTATCGATTTTGAGGAAACCTTTGCACCCGTAGCATGGCTTGAAGCCATACGGATGACACTTGCATTTGCTTCTTATAAAGATTTTAAATTTTTTCAAATGGATGTAAAAAGTGCTTTCTTAAATGGATTTATTGAAGAGGAGGTGTATGTTGAACAACCCCCCGGGTTTGTTGATCCTACACATCCGGATTTTGTTTTAAACTTGACAAAGCTCTTTATGATTTAAAACAAGCCCCTAGGGCTTGGTATGAAAGACTTTCTTCATTTATTATTTCTAATGGTTTTAATAAAGGAAAAATAGATACTACTTTGTTTACAAAACATGTCAAAAATGATATACTTATAGTTCAAATATATGTTGATTATATCATATTTAGTTCTACTAATGAAAATCTTTGCAAAGCTTTTGAATCATGCATGAAGGAGGAATTTGAGATGTATATGATGGCGAGCTTAACTACTTCCTTGGTCTCCAAATCAAGCAAAGGAAGGATGGGATCTTCATCAATCAAGCCAAGTACAGAAGGAAGGAACTTATCAAGAGATTTGGGCTTGAAGGGGTTAAGACAAGCAAAACTCCCATGGCTACCACCACAAAGCTTGACAAGAATGAACAAGGTACAAGTGTAGACATTAACTTTATCGTAGCATGATTGGTAGCTTGTTGTATTTAACGGCTAGTAGGCCGGACATTATGTTTTGTGTATGTCTTTGTGCTCGATTTCAATCGTGTCCTAAAGAGTCCCATTTGATTGCGGTAAAACGCATTATTAGATACCTTAAGGGCACAATTGAAATGGGTTTGTGGTATCCGAAGACCGGACAATTTTTCATAACGAGTTTTTCAGATGCCGACTATGCGGGTTGTAGAGTGGATAGGAAGAGTACAAGTGGAGCATGTCAATTTCTCGGTAATTGTCTTGTTTCATGGTCTTCCAAGAAGCAAAATTCGATAGCCCTCTCATCCGCCGAGGCGGAGTATGTTGCGGCGGGGGCTTGTTGTGCACAAGACCTTTGGATGAAACATACTCTCCTTGACTATGATTTTCATTTTGACCATATTAAGATATTTTGTGATAATACTAGTACTATTCATATGACTAAAAATGCAAATCAACATAGTAAGACTAAGCACATTAACATTCGGTATCACTTTCTTAGAGATCATTATGAGAAAGGTGATATTGACATTGATTATGTTTCTACCGATTTTCAACTTGCCGATATTTTTACAAAACCACTAGACTATACTAGATTTTCTTTTATTTGAGGAGAATTGAATGTTTGTGTTATGGAATCTTGAAATTTTTTTTAACCATGTTTACCCTTTTTGATGTATGACAAAAAGGGGGAGAAAATGTTAGTCTACTATTTTGAGTTAAGTTTTGAGTTATGAGTTATGAGTTTTGAGTTATGCGTTTTGAGGTATGAGTTTTGAGTTATGTGTTTTATGTTTTGAGTTATTGTTTGTTGAAGCTATATGTTTTAAATTCTTATGTCTTTTTATTTATGCCAAGTTCTTGTTTTTACTATTCATTCATATAGCCATTCATATATATAGCATGTTTTGAGGGGGAGCTTCCAAGCTCTTTTCCTATTTTTCTCAATTTTTTGTTAAATAACTCATATGTTTTGTCATCATCAAAGGGGGAGATTGTTGGCCCAAGGTTACAATCACCCGGTTTTTTAGTTTTGATGATTACAAAACATATATAGTTATTTGTACTAATCATATTTTAGTGTTTAAGTGTGTTTCAGGGTTCTAAGGATTCAAGAAGTGTTCTTCCCTAAAGGAAGGTATTTTTGACTCAAGTTGACTCAATTCGGGTTCAAGGATTCAAGCTATACAATATTCCATATGGAGAAGCCCTAATTTGAAGATCATGTAGTCACCTAGAACCTTTGTAAGAATTAATTTGTTAAAGAATGAGATTATGATAAGTTGGCTCAAGAAAACACACACACACTTTCATTTTTCAAAATACGGTTTTTTTTGTTTTGGATAGTTGGATTAGGTGCATGTCTTAGTTATTATACATGTCTCTAAATATTTTATATTTTTACATCTTGTTTATGTCATGTATACCAACCCTTATAGCATGCTATTTAATCGTATAGCCATTTAAAATTATTTTAAAAATTCTCCTAAGTTCAAAATTTTTCCTATAAAAAATACTGTTTCAGGCCCTACGGTCGACTGGGCGGTCGACCGCATCTATTTTAGGCCTGATCGGTCGACCGCACCGGTCGACCGAGCCTTGAGCTTTGGCGTGCACGTTTGTGCACGTCTGCCGGTCGACCGGACCGGTCGACCGACTGACTGACCCTTGCTCTCGGGTTTTGTCGGTCGACCGGGCCAGTCGACCGACAGAACAAAGACTTGTTTTTAATTTAGCCTCCGTCGACCGAGTCTAATGGCTAGTTGCCAGTTGGACTGCGGTCGACCGGGCCGGTCGACCGACAGCCGCCAACAGCCCCAACGGCTAGTTTCTTGAGATTTGTTTTCAGGATTTGATTGTGATGTTTGTTTCAGCTATCTCTGAATTTCTGGAGGCTAATTCCTGACCTATTAACCTAGTTTAAATGATGATTTGCTCATGGCAAATCCCTATAAATAGTTGGCATTGGTCCCTTGTTAAATTCAAGAATATACCATTGTTTTGTGTTTCAAAAGAGAAGAAAAGTTTTCAAAGCTCTCAATTCTAAAGTGCATTCTTGGTTTAAGTTTTTCAGTGGTTTTTCAAGCTCTTTTCTTACTCTTTTCAACTGCATTTTTCTCACTTCACTTCTTGAGCCAAAAATTATTCCCATTCTATAAGGAGTTGTAAGAGAGAAGTTTGTGGTCTTTTTGATCACCTTGTTACTTGTAGTTCTTTGTGTTGAGATCCCTCTTGTGTAGAGGTTGGATTGATGGGAGTTCAGTACTCCGGTCTTGTGTAGACCTCTTGTAATTTCCTTTGTGAATTAATGAAAATCCTTCACGGTGGTGAAGGCGGGGACGTAGAGCGGTGGCTCGAACCTCGTAACAAATTCCTTGTGTTTGCGATTGGTTTCCTTATTTTTCATTGCTTTATATTTCTATCTTGTGATATCTCTTACTTGCACTTCTTTATTGCACACATTTCATTTACTTGCATTTTTGGGTCTTTACTCATCTCAACAAGAAAGCAATTACGCGCCTCAACTCAAAATCTAGAGGAATCAAAGAGGAGAAGTTCTAGAGCCCTTTACGGAGAATTCGGCTTCAATTTCTTGTTTTAAGTGACCGGTTGCATCATTTATTCATACTTGTTGAAAAAGATCATTAGATTAACATTAACACCTATTCACCCCCCTCTATGTGTTTTACAGAGCCAACCCCGAGCCTACTAAGTGTCTGACAATTTTCATCCCGCTGAAGCTCTCGATCCACAACATCTTTGAAGCCAACAAGGGTCAACCCAGGGTTAGGCATCCGGAGGCGAAACACAGGACTCTGTTCGTCTTGGAGCGAGAGACTACTGTTTCTTCCACGATAATAAGGGATACCAAACTTCTCAATGCCGGTCCCTCTGCAAGTTACCTTGAAGATCAAGTCCAGCAGGCTATCTCTGATAGTACATCCTCAAACTCAGAGCTTCCTCCAAGACAGAAAGACAGCATGAGATCTCATCTTCAAATCAACCTCAACACATGGTTATTCAATACAGAACAATTGACTGACACCAATATGAGAAATAAGAGCAGGGAAGTTCCTCAAAAGAATAAAAGCTCTCTGTATTTCATTCACTTTTCATGTATTTTATTAAAAGTATTTAATAAATACATTCTTAACAGCTTCCTTACATCTTTCAAAGGATCTGCGAAACCTGCTTATCGGTGCCAGCTCGGCCAGCTTACAAGATCTCTTCTCCTGAGTCATGATGAAACATTCGAGGAGGGATTCTCCTACTCGAGATCCAATGGCTCCAACGTCTGGCTTCCGGCTCTCTACAGCCTCCACAGGATATGCTAATCCACTCACCAACCCTATGTGGCCTATTCACGAGTGTATCTTGCTGGAAACTTCTATCAGTGAGTTTTGTAGGGGATGCCCCCCACTCGAGAACAAGGATGTAGTTATTCATCTCGGAAATCACTCTGGCTCATCCTTAATCAGGTTATTGCCATTCTCAACTCTCTGTAGCTGAAGACTCACTTCACCCAGAGACTTTTATCTATATGTGTTTTGACGAGGGGAGCCCTCACTCAAGAAAGGATACACAAGCATTCCCCTCCGGGCGACTCCTTAGGCTCATCCCTGAATGGAAAACTGCCCGCCGGAAGGCTCATCCCTAATCGGGCAACTACCATGGCTCATCCCTAATCGGGCAACTACCATCCGGAAGGTTCATCTCTGATTGGGTTATTGTCAGTTTGTCTGTGTCCCGAGGAGGGAAGCCTCTACTCGAGAATCACAGTACAAACACCTGTCTATGAGTTCCAAAGGCTCATCCTCAATTGGGCAACTGCCCCCGAAAGGCTAATCCCCAATGAGCAACTGCCTGCCAAGCTTCGCTACTGAGGGCTCCCCTCAATCGGAATCTTATACTTGTGTTCTTCGAGAAGAGAAACCCCCGCTCGAGAATAAAGGCTCACATTACTCCGTCACTAAAGTCCTCACTTCACTTGGAGACCAGTGCATCTCGGCCCAGTTCAACTCCGCGACCAAGTCCTGAATTTACTTGGAGGCCAGCGGCTCTTAGCCCAGTTAAAGTATGCGAATAAAGTCCTCACTTTACTCAGAAACCAGCATCTCTCGGCCTAGTTCAACTACATGCCTGAAGTCCTCACTTCACTCGGAGAACAAATGTATGTATACTCGGAGATGAAGATGCCATCCGGAGGCGGTATTGCAGACAAGTTATATTCTTGCCAGCCGAAAGTCAGGCCTCTGAAGGGGTATGATTATTTCACAATATAAATCAGGTCAGATCTAAACAACTCGGTCATTTTCATTGCAAAATTCACACAATTACATTTCATTAAATTTCATTATGTTGTTACATCTGATAAGTGGAATACATGAATCCTTTATGTCCTATGTTTACCTTCTGAAAATAAATATAGGAGATACGAGAACTTGTCCTGCTATCATTTACAGACCTTGGCACAAGAATAGCAAAGACTTGTTCGTCGGAGGAGATCTTATGATGACAGTCTTTATCTTTGCAGCGGTTCTTGAAGCAGGTAGTTGTATCTCGCCAGCAGCTACCTGCTCCTCCAAGAAAGCAAGAGGAACACCGCCCGCCACTGTGATCCCTGAGAAGCCCTCCAGGAACGAGGCAGCGATGTCCAACTAGATTCCCTGATTTCAGAATACGTGTTCTTTTACGGTTTTCGACGTTTTGATCTTAGACGTGTCATTTTATGTGTGTTTTTACTTCCATTTGACCTAAAATTTTTTCAAAGACCCTACATTGATCTAGATTTGGCCTGATAAAGTTTCAAAATATTTTTATTTTATTCTTCCATTAAATAAAATCTTTTCTTTTCCTTTCTTTTTCTTTCTAATTTCATTTCTTTTCCATTTTTTATTTTCTTTTTATATTATTTTCTTAAGTGACATTTACACATAACCCCCAAATAATCTAATATTTACATTTTTTTTCCTCCTTTTCTTTTTCCTTTTCTTTTTCTTTTATTTTCTCCCATTTTCTAGAACATTCTTTCTTTTTCTCTCTTCTTCATGACGACAAGGGAGATGGCTTCCATTGTAAGCTTCTCTCTCCCCCTAAAACAATCCCTTCTTCATCTCTCTTGATGGCCGGCCCTTCCCTCTCTCTCCGCTTTCTCTCACTTCTCTCTCTAAAACTCCTCTTTCTCTCTCTAAAAATCCTACAGCTACTCTGCACAGCCATACCACCACTCCCTCCTCCCTAGACCAGCCCCACTACCCTCTCTCTCTCTCCATCCCTTTCTCTATCTAAAATCTCTCCAAAACTCACTTTCTCTCTCCTCTTATCACTTCCTCTCTAGTTTTTCCCTCCCTCTTCCTTCTACTTCAGGCCCCCAACCACCTAGGCCAGCACCACCTACTCTAGCCTCTTCCACCAACCACACACCCATATACCCTTTGTCTTTCCTCCAAATTCTTTTCTCTCTTTAAAAAAACTATCTTTTACCAATTTCTTCTCTCTAAAACCCTCACCACACCACCCTCTTACCTCCTATAACTCACAGTCAACCCCTTGGGCTTCACACACACCCACACACACTCCTCCATACATGTGCACACGTACACGTAGTATCGGGTATTTTCTCATTTTAGGCGAGTACTCTACCCTTGATGCATATGCACACACACGCTTGTAGACTTATACTTATACATATGCATGCATATTTCATATTTCGGGCATTTTTAGATTTTTCTGTAATTTTTAGGAATTATCTGGGCATTATTAAGATTTTTCTGCATTTTAAAAATTAACTGTATATTTTTAGGAATTTTCTTGTATTTATAGAGTTTATTTGTGTATTTCTAGAAATTTTATCTATATTTAAAAATTTCATGTGTATTTTTAGAAATTTCCTGCATTTTCTTCGAATTTATATGTATCTTTAGGAATTCTTTGGATTATTGTATTTTTGGGACAACGGTGGTGCGGGTTGCAGGAGAAGACCCTCAGGACAAACTTTCCTTCCAGGGTTGCATTGTCTCGGGAAACCTCCCTGCGGGTTATCCAATAGGCATAATGGGAGAACGCCTGACGCCTTGCCCTCCCTCAGAGAGTTCGTGGTAATCCGATAGGGATGGTTCGACTAAAGCCCTCGGGCAAACTATTCTTCAGGGTAGCGTTGTCCGAGAGACCACTCTACAGGTCACCTAAAAGGCAAAAGGCCAATGCCATCGCCTGACACCTTCGGGTTTCAAGGTAACTGGGGGCAGAGGGTTCGCCCACTCAGTTCAGGAGCTCCTTACGGTGTCATGATTATTATATTACATTATTCTTACCTGTTTTGTGGTACTAACCCTTTCTGTAGTACTTATACAACCTTCGAGCTTAACCACTCTGCGGTTTCATATTATAACCTTCGGGCTTAACCTCTCTGAGATTTTTGATAACTTAGCTCCCTTTAATAGCTCCGCCTGATTAAAGACAAGACTTAACGCTCAACGCTTTATCACTAGACATGCCTAAATGGAACTCTGCCAGATTTTAGACTCACATTTTAAGTTCGAGTCGTTCCTAAGTTTCACCGGGCACTTTAGCAATTAAATACTATATGCTGATCCTGCTTCAGTACTGCTATACTCCGCTTGTATGTGTATAGGTGTAGTGCTATTTTTTATACTAATTACTGAATACTGATACCTGATACTGAATACATAATAGACACCTGATACTGAATACTTGATATGACACTGTATACTAATCTGACATCTGACTACTGATACATCGAACCTGAGACTATGACACTGGGCTGATTATAATACCTACTGTTACCAAAAAGACTGGCATCCATGAACTCCTGAATTTTGGACAAGGATATTTACATACTTCTGATTTACTCCTGACTCCTGACACACTCCTAACACTATTACTGTTACTGTTACATGATATGTTGAGCTAAGTACCACGCGAAGCTAAGTACTCACCATACACATGGTAGGGGTACTTCTAGAGTCCGTGGGGGCCACCTCTAGAGTCCACAAATATACTCCTGTTACTCCTAACTAAAGGAATGATGAATGGAGCTAAGTACACACGGAGCTAAGTACACACCATACACATGGTGGGGTGCCTTAGAGTCCATGATCCGTCTCCTGATACCTGGTATGCATTTGGTGTATGGAGTTAAGTATCACACGGAGCTAAGTACACACAATGCACAGGTGGTGGGGGTTCCTCTAGAGTCTGTGGGGGTGCCTCTAGTGTCCAAACATCATACCCAGGGTTCTCTTGTTCTCCTGACACCAGTATTGAACTGAATATAGTATATTATATATATAATATTCAAACAAAAGTAATGTCAGGAGCATATATTATTCAGTCACTCCGAGTTCGAATAATGGTAAATCGTATATCAGAGTTCGAATGTGTTCCACTGAAAGTACAGGTTCCAGGGTGAACAGCCAGTGATATGGGACACTGGTGGGGACTGATTAGAATAACAAATGATATTGATTATTGTTATTGCTATTACTACTTCTATTATACTTAAAGCATAATAGTTTAATACCTTGTCCACTGCTTGGGAGTTCGTGTTCGAGCTCGTCTTATCAATTCTATTCCCATACTTCACATTATTTCTTATACTAATACTCCTGATACCATATGACACATGTACTATTGAAACGTATACTGACTTGACTACAGTACTGATCATGATTTCACAAACATGACATGATAACAATATTGATATACCAGTTCTTAGCAACTTTAGTTATATATGCTCAGTTGTTAGTGAAGTAGGGTAGATAGTATATAGATGAGGGTTTCCTTATTTGGATTATCCCCTCGATGTACTAATCATATGGATCTAGCAATGAAATATATACAATTAGTTTTGCCTACATCTACAGATACAAACTCACTTGTTAAAACATACACTTGGATGATTATATAGCTGCATATTGTTTACATTTATCATATTTCAGTACACTTGCATTCCATTTTGCACGCCATCTGGCTTCTTTTATGTACTCGTTGGGTGGCATTTTGACAACCCTGGACCTGCATGTCCAAATTTTGGCGCTTGGAGTATTGAAACTTTTGTTGCTGATTAGAGTGCGCAACGAAAGCATGGAGACTTGATAGCAGATTCTCTAGACCTATCACTTTTGTCTGTCTTTGGAAATCCCTCTTTCCGGCTCGAGAGTATCTTTCAATATAATCTCTTGTAAATCGTGCTTTTGTACCTTCCCATGATGTAATATTCTTGTAATATTGGATCATGTACTGTGATAACAATGTACTTGGACAATATAGTTGGAATGTATTTTACCATTGTGCTTCCGTACTCAGATTCCTTCTGTACAATTATGCTTAGTATATGTATGTGAGGTTATTTTCGCCTTGAATATATACGTCGCAGTAGTGTCTCCATACCCGGTGGGATGGGGTGTTACATAGACAAACTCTAAAAGAACACACCAGAAGGTGAAACCATCTCTATCCACCTTTATGCTCTGAGAAAGAGGATCAGGCTCAGGGGCGAGAAGCCATCCACTAACATGTCTGATAAGAGTTGCCTCTCTTTCATCCTCGTACGCCCTATACAAAAGGAGGGTCAGATTATTTAGAGTGGCCCTCACCCCCTAAAAAAATCGCCAACGAGAAACCCGATCATCAGCTCCAATCGAAGGGCGCTATCAAGCAATCGTCCCCGATGGTGGAGCCACATCACGATGACTGATATATCATGACAAACTCATCACTATGATTGATATATCACGCCAAACAGACTCCCGAGCAGCGAGAGTCCCCCCCACGACCTTTTCCACCTTTTTTTCCTCCGTCTGATGAAGAGAAGAGAAGAGCATGATAATAAGGGAAGTGCCTAGAAAGAATCTTTTCAGATGAGAGGGTAGAAACTACTTCAAACACGAAGGATTCAGCCCATTTATAGGTGGAGGAGGAGCCAAACTGACTTCAATTCAAATTCTCAATCCCAGAAAAATCGGATCACATCCCGAAAATTTCGATCAATTAAAGAGGTAAAAATATCAATTGTTGTTCCTCAAGATCTCTGTCATCATGGAACCAGTATCCAAAAGGATGCCAGTTACCAATTTTAAGAAGTAGGGTCAACCAACACGCCAGCTGTCAGTCAGCATCACACTTTCCACATCACTCCAAAATAATCTACATTAATGAATCTACCTACCAGCATCAAAGTCAAGGCTCTGAGAAATCCTTCAACAGCTCTGCTATCCAGCTTCTCTTTCACAGACTGACAAGCAGAAGAGGGGGCATCTGTAGTAGTAAGATTCTGATCTGCACCAAGATCATGACACGTGTCCCGCCAGAACCTTCCGAAGACAGACAACAAGATGTGCCAACAGAACATCTTCTCGAGGACACCCCTCTACGTTCCCAAGGTCACTCCTCTTTTCGAAGACTCAACTGTCCCGAGACCGCTCCTACATCTGAGAGTATCGCCATCCTGAGGTCGATTCTTCTCATCCCATGCAATACAGATGCAGCAAATGACCACCTTGATCACTGACTACATTCATAGAGATCATTTCCTTACTGTACCGGATATTGAAAAGAAAGTTTTAGCCTTATAGAGGCCACTGTAAGCCTTTGCAAATAGTGAATTCTCTCCTTCCTCCCTGTGGTTTTTATCAAATTGGGTTTCTATGTAAAATCTTGTATCTTAACTTGCTCTCTATGTAAATCTTTGAGTTACTTTCATTCTCCACGGTGTGAAATTGACCACTTAATCAATCGCGTCAGAAAATCTCCACCGCAATAGCCCCGAGGAAAATATTCCTTCAATAAATTGAAGACTAGCATGTGGGGATAAATGGATACAAATTTATTGATACTATCCTTTATCGGGTGCAGACACTAATAACTCTATGACAGAACTTCATCGACCGCGCGATCGACCGACACGCATAAGGCTTGGATCGGTTGACCACTCGGTCGACCGATGTTGCACGAGGCAGACTAACCCATTTGGGTCAGTTAACCGCCCGGTCAACCGACATTTTCAGTAAGTCCTACAATGACAGAGGGTATTTAGCGGTCGACCGACAGTCAGATCAGAACGAATTCTGGACCTGACCTGGAGCTGTTTTGGGGGTTTCTTCTCTTCTCTATAAATAGAGAATTGAACCCATTTTTAGGGTTAAGGATTTTTGGTGAAAGTTCTAGAGAGAACCAATTGTAATCCTCTTGTATTTTGTGTAAATCATCAATATATCTTCCTCTTCTGCTCCGGGGATGTAGGCATCTTATCGAACCTCATAAATCTTGATCTCCCTCTCTTTGTGTGTGTGTTTGTGATCTAAGATTTGTGTTCTTGGCCTGCTTTAGCTCCAACAAGTGGTATCAGAGCTCTAGAAAACACTTGGGCTAAGTTTGGTAGATCGGATCATTGATTGGAAGCTTGAATTTTCAGGATCTGAAGCTTTTGTTGGATAAAAATCGGATTTTTTTAGATAAAAATTGATTTTTTTTATCAGATTGGATCTGATCCATTATTGTTTAGTGGAGTGGATCTATGGTTTGAAGCTTGGATCTTGGGGATTGGAAGTTTCGGATGGATAAAAATCAGATTTTTACCATATTAGATCTCATCTTCAATCTTGGTGTAAACATCAATTGGAAACTCATACTTGGTTTCAATTGGAGGTAAAAATCTGAACTTTATCATTTGTAGTTCTATTTCATAGTTGTTCCGTTTGTTTAGTTGTGGGATTTGGAGAAATGGCCGGAGAAACATCTAGTGGGAGTGATTCTTTTGTAGTAAAGAACATTCAGAATGTTCATCACATGAAGATAGATATGGTGAAGGTTGATGACAAAAATAATTTTAGATTGTAGAGATGCGAGGTAATGAATGCACAGAATTTGGAGGATACTCTTGAGCTTCAAGAGACACCGGCAGAAGTAGATGAGAAGGTTTGAAAGAAGATGAATAGAACAGCGTGTGGCATCATTAGGTCTTGATTAACATAGGATCTGAAGTAAGATGTGATAAATGAGACTTCTACGAAGTCGATTTGGGAGATTTAGCGATCAAGTACTTGACGAAGAACAATCGAGAACTGCTTGCATTTAAAGAGGAGACTTTACCATTTCCAATTGATGGGTGAAATCTCCATTAGTGATCACATCAACAATTACACAAAGCTTCTCGTAGATTTGACAAATTTTGATGTAGTAATCGAGGATGAAGATACAACGTTAATATTGTTAAGTTCTCTCCCCGATGAGGGATATGAGATCTTTGTGCTTAACTTGATCAATGGGAGGACATCCCTTAGTTACAGTAAGGTAAGCGCTGCTCTTGTGAACCTTGAAATGAGGAAGGATAAGGCGCGTTTTACCAATAACACATCGGCAGATGTATTGACCGCGAGAGGAAGTAGTCCAAACCGAAGAAGAGAAAATCAGCAGAAATCCAATTGGAAGCCCATGGTTGGTAATCGCAAATTGGAAAAGGATTAGTGTACCTTCTGTAAAGAGAAAGGATACTAGAAAGTGATTGTCCAAATCTCAATAAGTCGAAAAAGGAGTCATGATCAGAGGCCAATATCATGAGGTCAGATGGTAGTGATTCTAACTCTTCTTACTTTTCACTTTCTATTATACCATCAAGTTGTAAGTTCACCTAGAGGGGGGGTGAATAGATGATGGCTAAGCTAATGGTCACTTAATGACAAATAATGCGGAATTAAAAACTATTATGACATAAACTAAACTCTTACACTAAACACCACGTATAACACAAGAGTGTTGCCGAATTCCCCGTGAAGGGCTCTGGACAAACTCCTCTAGATTCCCCTAGATAAGGGTTGAGGTGCCGCGTTGGCTCTCTTAGTTAAATACAAGTGTTAGCAAACAACCCAAGCAAGTATAACAATTTAAGCACACAAGTATATCAAGCATATAAATATAAACACTATAATTGAATGCAAGATATAGACAAGGAGATAGAGAGAGAGAGAGTGAGCAATCGCAAACACAAGGGATTTGTTTCGAGGTTCGAGCACACTTGCTCTACTTCCCCGCCTTCGACACACGAAGGATTTCCACTATGCTCGATCCCAATGGATCTCTCCTTAGTGCCGCAACACTTACAATCCCTCAGACTCCCTAGTCCCGTACACACGCAAGCCCCACAAGCTTGTCGAGGCTGCACCTCAAACCAAAAGTTCACAATCGAACTCTAAACCATCGCGAGCACACTTGCCCGCCTCCTCAAAGTACAAAGAAAAGATCTTTGGTGATCACAACACTTTGATCACCTAAAAGCACTCTCACTACAACACTCCTATAGAATGAATAATCATTGGATGCTCAAGTGTAGTGTGAGAAAAACAAGGATGAGAAAGGTGGAGGAAAACTCAAAGAATCACTTTAAACACTCTTGATAAAATCTTCCCTTTAGATAGGAAATATTTTCTCACAATATGTGGAGAAAACTCTTTTAAAAGGATAAGAAAAACTGGCCCAAAGCTCTCCTAAAGTCTTGGTAAAAAATAATGCCCAAACCCCCAAATTTATAGGGTTAGAAAAACTAGCCGTTGGAGGTCTGTCAGGCCTAACGGTCGACCGGCCGGTCGACCGCCAACGGTCAAAAATCCGACCGTTGGAGCCTCCGGTCGACCGCCCGGTCACCGAAAAGAACAGAGAGCACTGCTCTCAGTTCCGGTCGACTGGGTCGGTCGACCGGCCATCTGCCAGGTCAAGGCGTGCACGTCTGTGCACATCGGTCGACCGAGCCGGTCGACCGACTTCAGCCCTAGTCGACTTGGTAGGTCGACTAGTCGACTTGGCTGAAGCCTGGAACAGAAAATCTGAGATTAAAACTTGGTCTTTTTGAATTAAATAAAATCCCATAAATACTTAGAAAATCTAAAAATTTTTTTACCATTATACTTTGATAAACAAACATGCTTGCACAAAATCAAGGCATGTTATAAAATATTGGACTATTTTTGTAAGTAGGAAAATATTGGCTCAAATGAAAACTTGTATTTTTCTAAAAACTTGTTTTCCAAACTTCTTCATGATACAAAAACAAAATATTTTGAATTCATTAAGGCATAGTGTGTATGGATATGATCCACTACACAATTAAGATGAAATATCTATGTTTTTGACATTAAGCTCTAAATATGGTTTTGGATAAAAGACATGCATATAAGAAATTCCAAAAACCAAAAAGTATTTTTCCAAAATGAAAGTCTTTTCTAAATCTGAAAATTCTTTTATTATAAGACAACTAAATCAAGAGTGTGTGTGTGATATATACTTGAGCAATCCACTAACTATTCTATCCTTTACATTTTATCTAAAAACAAAAATCTTATACCTAGACACAAGTCTTCATCTTGAAGTCTTCCCTTGAAGTCTTCTCATCATCTAGACTTGGTCCAAAAGCAATCCAACGAGCTCGACTCCTCTTGAGTACTTGATGTGGTCTTGATGCATAGGCTCGTGAATCAACCGGTGCTAGCTCCAAAATGTGACTTTAAATCCTTTATTGAAGCTCTACACCTACTAAGATCTTGATCATAAATCTGACACTAATTAAACACAAGATCATTAGTACTATAACTTCATGAGTTGATCATCATCAAAACTAGAGTGATGGGCCTTTGGGCCAAAAATCTCCCCCTTTTTGATGATGACAAAACTCATGAAGTTATATATGCATGGATTAAAGTAAAGCTTCAAAGAAGCTCCCCCTTAACTCATGCATAGAAATAAACAATATAAATACGCAATGAATGCTCATAAACATGTATGCAAATGTATGGAGATAAAACAAATCAAATCTTTTTCTCCTATTTGCAAAACAAAACATATATGCATAAAACATAAATTCTACTAACATGCATATAAATCTCAAATTCTTCTCCCCCGTTTTGTCAATCATCAACAAAGGGGTTAAAGTAAAATAAAATCATCAAATTTTTCTCCCCCTTTTTGTCGAAACAAAGAACCAAAGAAGGGGTAAACCAAATCAATCAAGAAAGGTTATATGCAATATACATTCATGAAGAGGAAGACGCTAAGTTAGCTTCCCTACACATATGCATTACATGAAGAAGGGATGACAAACCCCAATTCACATAACACATATTATGTAATGCATAAG
Source organism: Agave tequilana (assembly GCA_038442645.1). Lineage (NCBI taxonomy): Eukaryota > Viridiplantae > Streptophyta > Magnoliopsida > Asparagales > Asparagaceae > Agave > Agave tequilana. The sequence goes on along the minus strand of JAVJIF010000529.1, from coordinate 147,656 downwards.
AGGAGATGTGAAGCTCCCCTACACACGTGTACCACATAAAGAAGAGTGGTCAAGCTCCTCAATATACAATACACTCAACATGAATCTATATGTAGAAGAGATGTTAAGCTCTCCTTACATATAGGCAATACAAATCAAAAATTTTAAATTTTTCTTATAAAACAAAATTTTGAATTTTCTCAATAAAACAAATCTTGAAAATTTTTCTTAAAATATTTATTTTCTTATCATAAACAACTTTGTGCTTTAAACATGTAAAACAATTTTAACTCAAGCACAAATAACAAATCATATATATGTATGAAAGAGTATACCAATAGAAATTGATACATACATATATGGGAAAACAAAATATGAGTATATACAAAAGAAGTTCATATTGATACCAATTGAAAATATCCAATGATACCAATAGAAAAATAAGCTTAAGTGTATACATCATATAATCTACCACATGAAGAACTCGAACTAGTTAAATGAAAATGTTTGAAAACTAGTACGGAATCCTTCAATCAAGGAATAAAATAAAAATGTTTTTCAAGAAATATGTGTAAATCACATGAAAATGGCAATGAAGCTCAATATTCCTTTAAATAAAACAATGTGAAAATTATCATAAATTTTGAAAACATGAAAATCACCACAAAATTTTTTATTTAAAAAAAATTATATTTCAAGGTATATGTATGTTTTGACAACACAAGAAGTATACATACATATCCCTAAACACAATTGAGCCCATATATATAGATTTGCATGAAAGGCAAATGACTCAAGAGGTATCCATGTATATCTTAAAGTTCGGCAAAATAAACATATACATGAAATGAAAGCACATGATCATAACACAAATCCAAAATGGGAATACAAGTTTAAAAATGTAAGATTATCAAAACTAGGCTATACTAGCCACCAAATAGGCACAAATAAGCAATCAAACTCAACCATATATAGATTTATTTGTGACCCATAATATGTACAAGTATAAATCCTAGTGTTGACAAAAAAAAACTAACATTTAAACTAATATTCAATTCATGAAGCATCAAATCTTGAGAATACAAAAGAATTTATCCAATGGATTAAAAATAGGATCATGTGTATAACTTATAAACTATTGAAGAATAAATAACTAGTATAAAATAATTTTTGAACAACTAGTTAAAAATCCTTCAAATACATCAAATCATATGTTTTTCATAAAACATAACTAAGTACATAAAGATTTAATCACTCATGGACTATAAAGCTCAAAATGATCATGAAACTAAGTCATGAAATAATAAATGAAGATGTGAGTGTTAAAAGATCATGTAAATAGCATTTTTATGAAAATAGTCATTTAAGCTCAAAAAGATCATAAGTCACATTTTAATAATGAAAAATCATTTTTCATTAAAACACTAATCTTCATGGTATATGTATGATTTATCCAAAACTAACAATACACATACATATCCCAAACATAAAAGAGTCTATCAAATGTATTTGCATGAAGGCAAGAGACTCACGGGTAAACATGTATATTTATTAGATTTGAATTAAAAATACATATACATGAAGTAAAGCATAAAAATTGGCAAAGCATGTATAAATGAGAGAATCATCAAAACTAGCTTATACATGTGCATATAGTGGGTACAAATGAGCATGAAGTGCAAATATATATAAATCAAATGTTGCTCACTATTTGTACATGTATAAATACAAGTTTTGACAAATACTACATCTAAGCATGTTTTTATCACATGAAGCACATAAGAACACAAAACATGAACATGCTATGAATATGATATATGTAAAAAGCATGTACATAAAAAATAGGAGTTTAGAGATTGTTACCAACTCCAAAGCTCCAAGCATGGTGGTCTTTCCCACCAAAACCTCCTTGATAGCGGTGCTCCAAATATGTGTCCTTTTAGTTCAAGTGCACCCACCATCAAGGCACTAAATCTCTCACGTTTTGTGAGAGCCGTCACCTACATCAAATACACAAGGTGAAGATTTTGGTACCCATATTTTCTTGGGTCCTTTGGGGTTAGTCTTGTAAGGAACCCAAAAATTTTTATTATTAGCAAAATTAAAATGATGCAACTTGTCATAACAAAATTTTGCTAAATGGCCTTTGCGGCCACAATGTGTACACATGTACACCTTAGAATGCTTATGTGTGTGAGTGTGATCATGAGGTGCAACATAAGCATGATGATGTTGTGCATGAATGTGTGGAGTTTGTTTCTTTGAAAACATTGACTCCAACCTAGTATGGTTAAATACACAAGAGTTCAAAGTTAAACTCAAACAATCCATTTTATTTTTCAAATCTTTAATCTCATTAGTGGTGGCATGTAAAGCATGATAAGATAAAGAATCATTTTTCTTTTTCTTTTTAGAAACAAAATCTTTTTCTTTTTCACAAAATTTTCTTTTTAAAGACTTATTTTCTTGCAAAACAATTTCCTTTTGTTTTTCCACCAAATAATTTCATTTTTCAAATTTGTGTTTCCTTCACAAAGATCACTCAATTTGGAAAACAAGGAAACATTCTCATTTTTCAAAATCTCATTTTCCTTTTCAATGCATGCAACCTTAGTTCTAAATGAATCATTTTCTTTTAGCATGCAATCAAAATTCTTTTTCAAAATTTTATTTTCTTTCTTAATCATGTCATATTTTTCAAGAAGGAGTTGACAATAAGTGGTAAGCTCATCATATGACATGTCATTATCTTCATCTACCTCGGATTCGGTAGTTACCTCAAGGGGGTTATCCCCTTGGACCATATAGCACTTGTTGGAGGTGTCGCTTCCAACACCCGAATCGCTCCCCGTATAGTATTGATCTTTTTCGCCAAGGGAGATGAGGGTATTCCATACTATAAAAACCGAATCAAAGTTAAAAACCCTAGATAAATAATCATCATTTAGGGTTGACTTTAAAGCATGAAGGGCTTTTGCATTAGCCTCAAAATTCTTACCATCTAAACAATATGCATTATTAGTAGTGGCAAGATAAACATGAAAACCTAAGGCCTTGAGGTATAAGGACATTTTAACCTTCCAAATGTGGATGTTAAGAATGTCAAAAGTGGGTGGTGACATGAAGTCCATGGTGTGTGTACAAAATATTGTGATTAGCCTAAAAATGAGGATCTTTAATTCTAGGTTGTAAGACCCAAATCAGAGTACCAAGCTCTGATACCAATTGTAAGCTCACCTGGGGGGTGAATAGGTGATGGCTAAGCTAATGGTCACTTAATGATAAATAATGCGGAATTAAAAACTATTATGACCTAAACTAAACTCTTACACTAAACACCACGTATAACACAAGAGTGTTGCCGAATTCCCCGTGAAGGGCTCTGGACAAACTCCTCTAGATTCCCCTAGATAAGGGTTGAGGTGCCGCGTTGGCTCTCTTGGTTAAATACAAGTGTTAGCAAACAACCCAAGCAAGTATAACAATTTAAGAACACAAGTATATCAAGCTTATAAATATAAACACTATAATTGAATGCAAGATATAGACAAGGAGATAGAGAGAGAGAGTGAGCAATCGCAAACACAAGGGATTTGTTTCGAGATTCGAGCACACTTGCTCTACATCCCCGCCTTCGACACACGAAGGATTTCCACTATGCTTGATCCCAATGGATCTCTCCTTGGTGCCGCAACACTTACAATCCCTCGGACTCCCTAGTCCCGTACACACGCAAGCCCCACAAGCTTGTCGAGGCCGCACCTCAAACCAAAAGTTCACAATCGAACTCTAAACCACCGCGAGCACACTTGCCCGCCTCCTCAAAGTACAAAGAAAAGATCTTTGGTGATCACAACACTTTGATCACCTAAAAGCACTCTCACTACAACACTCCTATAGAATGAATAATCAATGGATGCTCAAGTGTAGTGTGAGAAAAACAAGGATGAGAAAGGTGGAGGAAAACTCAAAGAATCACTTTAAACACTCTTGATAAAATCTTTCCTTTAGATAGGAAATATTTTCTCACAAATATGTGGAGAAAACTCTTTTAAAAGGATAAGAAAAACTTGCCCAAAGCTCTCCTAAAATCTTGGTAAAAAACAATGCCCAAACCCCCAAATTTATAGGGCTAGAAAAACTAGCCGTTGGAGGTCTGTCAGGCCCAACGGTCAAAATCCGACCGTTGGAGCCTCCGGTCGACCGCCCGGTCGACCGAAAAGAACAGAGAGCACTGCTCTCAGTTCCGGTCGACTGGGTCGGTCGACCGGCCATCTGCCAGGTCAAGGCGTGCACGTCTGTGCACGTCGGTCGACCGAGCCGGTCGACGGACTTCAGCCCTAGTCGACTTGGTAGGTCGACTAGTCGACTTGGCTGAAGCCTGGAACAGAAAATCTGGGATTAAAACTTGGTCTTTTTGATTGAAATAAAATCCCATAAATACTTAGAAAATCTACAAAAACAGTTTTACCATTATACTTTGATAAACAAACATGCTTGCACAAAATCAAGGCATGTTATAAAAGATTGGACTATTTTTGTAAGTAGGAAAATATTGGCTCAAATGAAAACTTGTATTTTTCTAAAAACTTGTTTTCCAAACTTCTTCATGATACTAAAACAAGATATTTTGAATTCATTAAGGCATAGTGTGTATGGATATGATCCACTACATAATTAAGATGAAATATCTATGTTTTTGGCATTAAGCTCTAAATATGGTTTTGGATGAAAGACATGCATAAAAGAAATTCTAAAAACCAAAAAGTATTTTTCCAATATGAAAGTCTTTTCTAAATCTGAAAATTCTTTTATTAAAAGACAACTAAATCAAGAGTGTGTGTGTGTGTGTGTGATATATACTTGAGTAATCCACCAACTATTCTATCCTTTACATTTTATCTAAAAACAAAAATCTTATACCTAGACACAAGTCTTCATCTTGAAGTCTTCCCTTGAAGTCTTCTCATCATCTAGACTTGGTCCAAAAGCAATCCAACGAGCTCGACTCCTCTTGAGTACTTGATGTGGTCTTGATGCATAGGCTCGTGAATCAACCGGTGCTAGCTCCAAAATGTGACTTTAAATCCTTTGTTGAAGCTCTACACCTACTAAGATCTTGATCATAAATCTGATACTAATTAAACACAAGATCATTAGTACTATAACTTCATGAGTTGATCATCATCAAAACTAGAGTGATGAGCCTTTGGGCCAACAATCTCCCCCTTTTTGATGATGACAAAACTCATGAAGTTATATATGCATGGATTAAAGTAAAGCTTCAAAGAAGCTCCCCCTTAACTCACGCATAGAAATAAACAATATAAATACGCAATGAATGCTCATAAACATGTATGCAAATGTATGGAGATAAAACAAATCAAATCTTTTTCTCCTATTTGCAAAACAAAACATATATGCATAAAACATAAATTCTACTAACATGCATATAATTCTCAAATTCTTCTCCCCCTTTTTTGTCAATCATCAACAAAGGGGTTAAAGTAAAATAAAATCATCAAATTTTTCTCCCCCTTTTTGTCCGAAACAAAGAACTAAAGAAGGGGTAAACCAAATCAATCAAGAAAGGTTATATGCGATATACATTCATGAAGAGGAAGACGCTAAGTTAGCTTCCCTACACATATGCATTACATGAAGAAGGGATGACAAACCCCAATTCACATAACACATATTATGTAATGCATAAGAGGAGATGTGAAGCTCCCCCTACACACGTGTACCGCATAAAAAAGAGTGGTCAAGCTCCTCAATATACAATACACTCAACATGAATCTATATGTAGAAGAGATGTTAAGCTCTCCTTTCATAGGCAATACAAATCAAAAATTTTGAATTTTTCTTATAAAACAAAATTTTGAATTTTCTCAATAAAACAAATCTTGAGAATTTTTCTTAAAATATTTATTTTCTTATCATAAACAACTTTGTGCTTTAAACATGTAAAACAATTTTAACTCAAGCACAAATAACAAATCATATATATATATGAAAAGAGTATACCAATAAAAATTGATACATACATATATGGGAAAACAAAATATGAGTATATACAAAAGAAGTTCATATTGATACCAATTGAAAATATCCAATGATACCAATAGAAAAATAAGCTTAAGTGTATACATTATATAATCTACCACATGAAGAACTCGAACTAGTTAAATGAAAATGTTTGAAAACTAGTACGGAATCCTTCAATCAAGGAATAAAATAAAAATGTTTTTCAAGAAATATGTGTAAATCACATGAAAATGGCAAATAAGATCAATATTCCTTTAAATAAGAAAATGTGAAAATTATCATAAATTTTGAAAACATGAAAATCACCACAAAATTTTTTATTTAAAAAAAATTATATTTCAAGGTATATGTATGTTTTGACAACACAAGAAGTATACATACATATCCCTAAACACAATTGAGTCCATATATATAGATTTGCATGAAAGGCAAATGACTCAAGAGGTATCCATGTATATCTTAAAGTTTGGCAAAATAAATATATACATGAAATGAAAGCACATGATCATAACACAAATCCAAATGGGAATACAAGTTTAAAAATGTAAGATTATCAAAACTAGGCTATACTAGCACACCAAATAGGCACAAATAAGCAATCAAACCCAACCATATATAGATTTATTTGTGACCCATAATATGTACAAGTATAAATCCTAGTGTTGACAAAAAAAAACTAACATTTAAACTAATATTCAATTCATGAAGCATCAAATCTTGAGAATACAAAAGAATTTATCCAATGGATTAAAAATAGGATCATGTGTATAACTTATAAACTATTGAAGAATAAATAACTAGTATAAAATAGTTTTTGAACAACTAGTTAAAAATCCTTCAAATACATCAAATCATATGTTTTTCATAAAACATAACTAAGTACATAAAGATTTAATCACTCATGGACTATAAAGCTCAAAATGATCATGAAACTAAGTCATGAAATAATAAATGAAGATGTGAGTGTTAAAAGATCATGTAAATAACATTTTTATGAAAATAGTCATTTAAGCTCAAAAAGATCATAAGTCACATTTTAATAATGAAAAATCATTTTTCATTAAAACACTAATCTTCATGGTATATGTATGATTTATCCAAAACTAACAATACACATACATATCCCAAACATAAAAGAGTCTATCAAATGTATTTGCATGAAGGTAAGAGACTCACGGGTAAACATGTATATTTATTAGATTTGAATTAAAAATACATATACATGAAGTAAAGCATAAAAATTGGCAAAGCATGTATAAATGAGAGAATCATCAAAACTAACTTATACATGTGCATATAGTGGGTACAAATGAGCATGAAGTGCAAATATATATAAATCAAATGTGGCTCACTATTTGTACATGTATAAATACAAGTTTTGACAAATACTACATCTAAGCATGTTTTTACCACATGAAGCACATAAGAACACAAAACATGAACATGCTATGAATATGATATATGTAAAAAGTATGTACATAAAAAATAGGAGTTTAGAGATTGTTACCAACTCCAAAGCTCCAAGCATGGTGGTCTTTCCCACCAAAACCTCCTTGATAGCGGTGCTCCAAATATGTGTCCTTTTAGTTCAAGTGCACCCACCATCAAGGCACCAAATCTCTCACGTTTTGTGAGAGCCCTCACCTACATCAAATACACAAGGTGGAGATTTTGCTACCCATATTTTCTTGGGTCATTTGGGGTTAGTCTTGTAAGGAACCAAAAAATTTTTATTATTAGCAAAATTAAAATGATGCAACTTGTCATAACAAAATTTTGCTAAATGGCCTTTGCGGCCACAATGTGTACACATGTAAACCTTAGAATGCTTATGTGTGTGAGTGTGATCATGATGTGCAACATAAGCATGATGATGTTGTGTATGAATGTGTAGAGTTTGTTTCTTTGAAAACATTGACTCCAACCTAGTATGGTTAAATGCACAAGAGTTCAAAGTTGAACTCAAACAATCCATTTTATTTTTCAAATCTTTAATCTCATTAGTGGGGGCACGTAAAGCATGATGAGATAAAGAATCATTTTTCTTTTTCTTTTTAGAAACAAAATCTTTTTCTTTTTCACAAATTTTTCTTTTTAAAGACTTATTTTCTTGCAAAACAATTTCCTTTTGTTTTTTCACCAAAATAATTTCATTTTTCAAATTTGTGTTTCCTTCACAAAGATCACTCAATTTGGAAAATAAGGAAACATTCTCATTTTTCAAAATCTCATTTTCCTTTTCAATGCATGCAACCTTAGTTCTAATTGAATCATTTTCTTTTAGCATGCAATAAAATTCTTTTTCAAATTTTTATTTTCTTTCTTAATCATGTCATATTTTTCAAGAAGGAGTTGACAATTAGTGGTAAGCTCATCATATGACATGTCATTATCTTCATCTACCTCGGATTCGGTAGTTACCTCAAGGGGGTTATCCCCTTGGACCATATAGCACTTGTTGGAGGTGTCGCTTCCAACACCCGAATCGCTCCCCGCATAGTATTGATCTTTTTCGCCAAGGGAGATGAGGGTATTCCATACTACAAAAACCGAATCAAAGTTAAAAACCCTAGAAAATAATCATCATTTAGGGTTGACTTTAAAGCATGAAGGGATTTTGCATTAGCCTCAAAATTCTTACCATCTAAACAATATGCATTATTAGTAGTGGCAAGATAAACATGAAAACCTAAGGCCTTGAGGTATAAGGACATCTTAACCTTCCAAATGTGGATGTTAAGAATGTCAAAAGTGGATGGTGACATGAAGTTCATGGTGTGTGTACAAAATATTGTGATTAGCCTAAAAATGAGGATCTTTAACTCTAGGTTGTAAGACCCAAATCAGAGTACCAAGCTCTGATACCAATTGTAAGTTCACCTAGGGGGGTGAATAGGTGATGGCTAAGCTAATGGTCACTTAATGACAAATAATGCGGAATTAAAAACTATTATGACCTAAACTAAACTCTTATACTAAACACCACGTATAACACAAGAGTGTTGCCGAATTCCTCGTGAAGGGCTCTAGACAAACTCCTCTAGATTTCCCTAGATAAGGTTGAGGTGCCGCGTTGGCTCTCTTGGTTAAATACAAGTGTTAGCAAACAACCCAAGCAAGTATAACAATTTAAGAACACAAGTATATCAAGCATATAAATATAAACACTATAATTGAATGCAAGATATAGACAAGGAGATAGAGAGAGTGAGCAATCGCAAACACAAGGAATTTGTTTCGAAGTTCGAGCACACTTGCTCTACATCCCCGCCTTCGACACACGAAGGATTTCCACTATGCTCAATCCCAATGGATCTCTCCTTGGTGTCGCAACACTTACAATCCCTCGGACTCCCTAGTCCCGTACACACGCAAGCCCCACAAGCTTGCCGAGGCCGCACCTCAAACCAAAAGTTCACAATCGAACTCTAAACCACCGCGAGCACACTTGCCCGCCTCCTCAAAGTACAAAGAAAAGATCTTTGGTGATCACAACACTTTGATCACCTAAAAGCACTCTCACTACAACACTCCTATAGAATGAATAATCAATGGATGCTCAAGTGTAGTGTGAGAAAAAAAGGATGAGAAAGGTGGAGGAAAACTTAAAGAATCACTTTAAACACTCTTGATAAAATCTTCCCTTTAGATAGGAAATATTTTCTCACAAATATGTGGAGAAAACTTTTTTAAAAGGATAAGAAAAACTGGCCCAAAGCTCTCCTAAAATCTTGGTAAAAAACAATGCCCAAACCCCCAAATTTATAGGGCTAGAAAAACTAGCCGTTGGAGGTCTGTCAGGCCTAACGGTCGACCGGCCGGTCGACCGCCAATGGTCAAAAATCCGACCGTTGGAGCCTCCGGTCGACCGCCCGGTCGACCGAAAAGAACAGAGAGCACTACTCTCAGTTCCGGTCGACTGGGTCGGTCGACCGGCCATCTGCCAGGTCAAGGCGTGCACGTCTGTGCACGTCGGTCGACCGACTTCAGCCCTAGTCGACTTGGTAGGTCGACTAGTCGACTTGGCTGAAGCCTGGAACAGAAAATCTGGGATTAAAACTTGGTCTTTTTGATTGAAATAAAATCCCATAAATACTTAGAAAATCTACAAAAATAGTTTTACCATTGTACTTTGATAAACAAACATGCTTACACAAAATCAAGGCATGTTATAAAAGATTGGACTATTTTTGTAAGTAGGAAAATATTGGCTCAAATGCAAACTTGTATTTTTCTAAAAACTTGTTTTCCAAACTTCTTCATGATACAAAAACAAGATATTTTGAATTCATTAAGGCATAGTGTGTATGGATATGATCCACTATATAATTAAGATGAAATATCTATGTTTTTGGCATTAAGCTCTAAATATGGTTTTGGATAAAAGACATGCATATAAGAAATTCCAAAAACCAAAAAGTATTTTTCCAAAATGAAAGTCTTTTCTAAATCTGAAAATTCTTTTATTAAAAGATAACTAAATCAAGAGTGTGTGTGTGATATATACTTGAGCAATCCACCAACTATTCTATCCTTTATATTTTATCAAAAAAAAAAAATCTTATACCTAGACACAAGTCTTCATCTTGAAGTCTTCCCTTAAAGTCTTCTCATCATCTAGACTTGGTCCAAAAGCAATCCAACGAGCTCGACTCCTCTTGAGTACTTGATGTGGTCTTAATGCATAGGCTCGTGAATCAACCAGTGCTAGCTCCAAAATGTGACTTTAAATCCTTTGTTGAAGCTCTACACCTACTAAGATCTTGATCATAAATCTGACATTAATTAAACACAAGATCATTAGTACTATAACTTCATGAGTTGATCATCATCAAAACTAGAGTGATGGGCCTTTGGGCCAGCACAAGTTGTCATTCATATATGTCTGAGTGGTTATTGGATACGGGCGCTACCTAACACATTTGTCTCAGAAGGGAGTTGTTTGCTAGATTTGAGGAGCTAGATAGCGGTTTGATATCTATGAGAGATGATCACTCATGCTAATTGATTGGTAAGGGTACAGTTCATATCAGAATGTATGATGGGACATTGAGAGAGTTGAAGGAGGTGAGATATATTCTTAGTATGATGAAGAATATAATATCGGTTGGAGCTTTGAAAGCGGAGAGCCTCAGAGGGACTCTCAAGATGTCTAGCTGCTCGTTGATTGTTCTGAAGAGTATTAAACACAACAATTTGTACTACTTAATAGGTAGTGCAAGTTAGCCCAGAGGCCCTTCACTCTAGTTTTGATGATGATTAACTCATGTAATTATAGTTTACTAATAATCTTGTGATATTTAATTTCAGATATTTGATCAAGATATTAGTAGGTGATTAGCTTCAACAAAGGTATTTTGGAGCTTTCACATAGTGATTCAAGAGCTCGCACGTCAAGATCGCATCTAGCACTCGGTTGGAGTCAAGCTCATTTGGATCGCGTTTGGATCGAGTCGACTTGGAGATAGAGTTTTACAAGAAAACTTCGGTTTGTTTAGTTTAAGATTTTATTTAGATCAATATAAAAATTAGATAGTGTTGATATGCTCAAGTTCACAATACACACACAAGTTTTAAGTTTATTGGTTTTTGGTTTTCGGTTTAACCAATATTGGATTTCATGTCAAAAATATAAATATAAATCATTTATGTATATTGGATTCTATCCATATACAACATGCTTCAAAGTTATTTCAATATCATATTTTTGTATTTACATGTGTTTTGGAAAAATCGGATTTCCATTTAAAAATCCAAGTTTTGGAAAATACGGATTTTGGTTTAAGGTAAAATTTCAAGAACACAAAAATGGTTCAAATAATTTATAATATGTGTTGAATTTTTATCACACATATTTGTATTTCAAATATCTAATAAGAACTGATTTTTATGGATTTTATGTGATTTTATGGGATTTAATCAAAGGTAAAAAAGACAAGTTTTTAATCCTTAAACAGTTTAACCTGGCTGTCTGCTGGTCGACCGGACTGGTCGACCGAGACAGAAGTCGGTTGACCGGTCCGGTCAACCGACGTGCACAGGACGTGCACGCAGCCTGGGCTGGTGGGCCGGTCGACCGGGCGGTTGACCGTCCAGAGCCCGGTCCACCGGCCGGTCGACCGGCAGAGAGCTGCTGCTCTCTGTATCCAATCCCGGTCGGCCGGGCGGTCGACCGGTGGCACAACAGTCATAAAAATTACCGTTGGGCCGGTCGAATGGGCGGTCGACTGAAAGGGCAAATCTGCCCTTTCCTACTGCCAGCGGGCAGAAATTTTATGGGACTATAATACCCCATTCTTTGGCTAGTTCTTCAAGTTTTTAAGAGCAAAAATTCCTATCTTTCAGCAAGTTTTTAAAAGATTTTTGTGCCAAAAAATTGATTTTTATTTGTTTTTAAAGGGTTTGAAAAATCAAGAAAAGGAGAAGTCTTTGGGAGTTGTTTTGATCTTCATTTATATTTCAATCTAGAAGTTTTCCCAAGAGTTTTTCTTTGTGTTTTTGATTTTCAAACTCTTTATATTCTCACACTTGAGCTATCATATCTATCCTATCTATTAGGATCTATTTTGTGGGTAAATTGTTTGTGGTTGTTGAAACCACCAAGAGTTGTAAACCTTCCATACTTTGTGATATCCCTCTAGTAAGAGGTGATTGTGTTGATATCCCTCTAGTGAGAGGTAATTGTGGAAGTTGTGTTGGTATCCCTCTTAGTGAAGAGATGATTGTAGAGTTGTGACTTTGAGCCTTATCCCTCTTGTGTGAGGTTGATATTTGTTTGGCTAAGTGCCTATCCCTCTAAGTGTAGAGGTGATTTGTGTTGTTCCTTGCCTCTTGTGTAGAGGTTGTATTGTTAAGAGAGGAGTTGTATACTCCTAGTTGTATTTACCCAAATCTTCAATGGAGGTTCCCTGTATGGGAAGTTCTGTGTGGACGATATAATGGAAATCCTTCTGTGTGAAGGCGGGGACGTAGAGCTGGATATTCGAACCTCGAAACATATCTCGGTGTCTGTGATTGATCCACTATCTCTAAACTCTCTCTCTTATATTATGCATTACATCATATTGTTCATATCATATATATGCTTGTGTTGATTGTATGTGCCCATACTTTTATTCAACCAAGAGAGCTTTACATAGCACCTCAACTCTTATTTAGAGAAATTTAGAGGAGATAGTCCAGAGCCCTTCACCAGGAACTCGGCTACACTCTTTGGTTAGACTAAGTGTGTTGCATTTAGTTTTTAATGCCGCATTATTTGTCATTAGATTAGCCTTATACCTATTCACCCCCCTCTAGGTTTACTTTCAATTAGTATTAGAGCCTACGCTTCTGATATTAGGTTTAACCACTTAGGAGTGAGATCTTAGTTAGCTAATCTTATTATTTATATGTTTTCCCCTTCTACAAGTTTTTTGACACTTCTTTTGCCTATTGTACTTGGCCGGGTCGGGTCAACGAAGACGGTGACATCCTTCTTCACCCTATTTATTACATTTGCTTTTACATAACATTCATTGAGGACAATGCATTAGATAGGTGTGGGGGGGTGCTAACACTTTTTCTTTCTTCTTTTCAAAAAAATTTAAAAAATTAAAAAAAATCTCCAGATTGAAAAGAAATTTCATACTCTTTATAAAATATGATTGGTCACTAATATTGCACATTTATTATCATATTCTCATACTTATTATAGAATAAACTCTACTTTTTCCTAATTAAATGTTTGATTTATTTGTAGGCCCGTTCCTAAAGGAGAGTGAAGAGAAATGAGCCCAAAAGCCCATAAAATTCTGAATTAAATCAGCATAAATTCAAAATAGGGAATCAGGGCAGATCTTGGCAAATCAGAGAGGTTGAAAACCAGTTGAAACAAATTCCTACAAATCGATTAAGTTGAAGCCAAGGATCAAAGGCCATTTCGTCAAAATTCCGGACTTAAACTGCAAATCCAGCTGAAGATAAATACAAATCGAGAAGCCAGGGAGCACCACAAACAGGGTGTGGCCACCTGCCACACCCTGGCCACAGAAACGCGGCCAAAGCCGCATTTCCGCGGCTTTGTTAGGGAGTTAGGGGGAGCGTTTGCTCCCCCTATCTTCTCACACCTCTCCCCTCTGGGTTTTTGCCTATAAAAGGCAGGATTTTCACTGAAAATAGGGACGATCATGCAGAGATAGGATTTAGTCCAGTTTTTCATTCTTTATAGTGTAGGTTTTTATTTTTCTTTTTATGTAATTTTTAGTTTTAATTTATGTAAATCAGAGGAGATCAGAGTTTCATAGGAGAACGAGAACGAAGCTTGTGCTGAGAGTGACACCGGTGTAAGATTTTCTTCTTTTCTCTTATTGTTATAAAATCGAATCTGTAGTTCCCTTTTGTATATACTTTGTTTTTGTGTTCTTCTTCTTCTTCTCTACATTTCTTCTTTTGATACAAATGTTATCCAAGTGAGTCTAAAAGCATCGAAAGAGCCTTGCCTTTGCGAGTGCCACCGATAGCCCATGATAATGGATTTTGAGTTTCATTCTGTATCACTTCATACTTGCAACGTCTTGGTAATATAATGTGGAGGAAACATAAATCAACTCTTATGGGCTATACGTTGATCGCCTCGCTTCAAGGTAACATCATTGCAAAAGATTCAAGGTAGGTATTTGGTCAAAAGAAGTAAGTAATTTTAAGTTTCTTTTCTTTTAATCATTTAGTTTAGAACACCACAATCCACCAAATCTTTTATCATTTCTTTTTTAATCTCATTTGTACAAATCACTTCTTATTTCTCCATCTTCCCAATCTCTCACTTTCTCCCTAACTTCATTGTAAATTATTTTTCTTTTCTTTTTAAGAAACCAAAGAAGAACTTTAACCATTAATGGTAGCATAAAAGAGAACTTGCTAAACAAGCTTCCATCGCTAGTCCCTCCTTATAGATCACGACCCGCATAACCACTTGCTATTGTGGTAGAATTGAACACTTACACATCTCTATTTTAAAGTTCTGAAATTCTGTATTTTGTGTGTAGGTAAAATCTCAATCAAATTTTAGCGTCGTTGCCGGGAAGGGACGGTAAGCAATTCTCTTTAAAAGTTTACATTTTTGGTTAACTTTCTTCTTTGTTTTTTATACAGATTTAACAACAAGGAATTCTTGCTGCAGTGGACACATAAGTGGCCTTGGACTCTGCTCAAGAAAGCAGAGCCAAGAAGCCCTCAGATTTGCTACGTTCCAGTGGCAAAACTGAGTGAACTACTAACCTGTATTTTTGCAGGTTGGCTGAATTGAAAATATGAATTCCTGTAGCATTTATCTCCTTATTTGACTCACTGTATATACATTTTTAACAAAACAGTAAAAAGTTGATTGTAAATGCTAAAAAAATGATTTAGACTTTGCATTTAGGCACGTGTCTATTTCATTACATTTTCTATTTACTATTGAAGAGTGCTGGAGTCAAGGTATGTGTGCATAGCATTTAGTATAAGGTTCATTCTTGTATGAAATATTGCTTTAGTGTTACTTTTTTCTATATACTTGTACAGTGCACTAAATTGATTTAAAGGCTTGTCCTATAAACAAGATAAGGTGGGGAAGTCATTACCCTCCCTTAGCCCACAAACAATCTCCTCACTCACTAACCCAAGCCTAACTAAAAATCAGTAGACGTTGGCCCTAGGGACATCTCGGACTCAATTAGGAGATTATCCTAAGGGGGAAAGGTGTTGGAATTTGACTCCTGCCAAATCAGTGTCTAGAAAGGGGTTTAAGGGCCGAAGCCCGAAGGTTAGTGGTTACTTAATTAAGGAATGTCTTTGACGAATAACCTCCCACCAATCTTGCCCTGACCTGGCTGATTAGCTTATGGTCAAAGTCTACATTATACCTCCTATGGACAGTCTAACCAGTTAGGAGTCGTCTAGGTCAAAGTCTACCCTAACTTAGGTTAGAATTTTTTCTTTTTTGTTTGCTTATTTGTTTGTTTTTTTGTTTGTGTTTTATTGTGTGATATGGCTTATAACAACAATTTTTTCAATTTTAATGGTAATCCATATGACACACCAACCTCTTTTTCAGATATTACCAACCCGGCATATCATAACTTTAACCAACCTAGTGTGCCGGATTGGTCTTATCCAAATCAATATAACCCATGCCCCCAATCTTATAACCATAATTTCCAGAATAATTTCAACTCTTCACAGAGTCAGTGGGGATTCACCTCCCCCGAGTCTAATTTTCAACCAACTTGTCCTCCTTATCCACCTTGTCCACAATATTTTCAAGATTCATACTCAGTTACACCAGTCCAAAATAGAAAACCATCAATTTTGGAAATGAGTATGCGTGAGTCCAAATAACAATCACAAAATCTGATGGACTCACAATTTTACCACCAATTCCAAAACAACACTTCATCTTTTCAAGACCAATCGCAACAAAATGATGAACCTGTCAACTATGAAAAGATGCTTGAAGCCATGACTCAGGCTCAAAACGCTCGTAATCATGACATAGATATAATAGTCCAAACTCTACGTTCTCACCGTTTGGCTAGTTCTGATGTCGTTAACCATTCTGTTAGAGCTGAAGAGTCATGTTGTTTTGGAAAACAAGGTTCCATTTCAGCACAATCATTTGAACTTGCCCAAACTCTAAATTTTGAAAATGATATTGATAGTTTGGCAAGTTATTCCTTTCCTGAGATAGAACTTGAGAATGAATATGATCATGAACCTCAACTTAGTGATTCAATTCTACTTCCTGAATCAATTATGACTCCGGTGTCTTCACCTGATTTCAATCTTTTTTCCGAGTCAACATTGGATCCTGTACTAATTCATAATGAAATTGAATCACCCATCTTAGATGATCATCATATTGGACTTGACCAATTTCACACTTTTGAAAGTCCTATTGACAAATTGGCAAGTTCTCATTTTTATGAAATTGAACTAAATGAGAAATGTGACCTAGATTCTCAATTTGTGATCCAGTTCAAATTCTCGAATCAATATTGACTCCTATTTTGTTACCCGACTTGAGTAATATTTTAGAGTCAGTTTTGATTCCCACACCTGTTATTCTTGAACTTGAATCACCAATATTAAGTCACATTCCATTGTGAGAAACTGAATGTGGACTTGAGTTTCAACTTCTTGATTTGGACCCACTTCCTGAGCCAATCTCGACTCCTGAACTTTTACTTGACTTAAGTCACTTTCCTGAGTCGGTATTAGTTCCAGACTTCCTGAGTCCAAGTCAATCATTCTATCTTTTCAAACTCCATTTTGGGACAAAGCGGTTGACAAAATTGACTCTGAAATTAATTATGAAATTTGAAAATTAGATGGGGTTAAATTTTTTATAAAAAACGTTCATATATACATCATTTTAGTGGGTTATATAAAAGAGATTTCTGGTGGGTTCCTCCGAACTCCACGAAAAGTCAATTGGGCCGCATTTCGTGGACCAATCAGACCACCACCGAAACCACCACCTTAAGGTAATATTTCCTTCCCTTTCTTCTTTTTCATGCATCTATGCATTAATTCATACATTGAGGACAATGCATGAGATAGGTGTGGGGGAGGGTTCTAATATAACTTAGGTTTTTCTCTTTATTAAAAAAAATTAACGTTTTCTTTACTTTTAAAAACTTTTTGAAAATAGAAACAATATTTTGACATATTTTTTATAAGAAATTGAGTCAATTTTAAGGAATAGGAAAATCAAAATTAGGATTTCTTATACTTGGTCAAAATAAGATTATTTGTTTGATTGTTAGGGTTAGGAAGATAATTTGTCAAAGTAATTTAGTTTTGATCTTTACCTTGATGTAATATGCACACTTATATACTTAAACACTTAGGGTTCTAAAACAAGGTTTCTTAAGCCTAAAATATATATATATATATATATATATATATATATATATATATATATATATATATATATATATATATATATATATATATATATATATATATATATAAAGATAAACAAATCTAATTATTGATTAGCTAGGTGCTTTGGCCTAAGAAAGCCTTAGTATTTATGCGAAAGATGATTAGATAAGTTTGAGAAAAAATATATATAAAAATCCTCTAATTAAGCTGGGTATTTGTGCCTAATAAAGCATAAGTATTCACGCCTAAAAGGGGTTCATATAATAAAATCCTTAGTTTTGTGGCCTTATTTGCTCGAGTCCTTAAGTCCTTGGGGTGTTTTCTCACCCGGTGCCCTAAGACCATTTGGTTTGGGAGTCATCAATTAAAGGCTCGTTACATGAGCAGATTAGAAAGCCTAATAGAACTAAGGAATAATACCACAAAAATATATATATATAAATAAATAAGGCATAAGAGTTAGAGTTAATGAACCCTTAGTCAAAATTTTCACGATCACAAGGTGCATATGACTTAGGGTAAAGTAATAGACTAAATGAGAAGTACAAATTGACTTCTTACTTTGATTGATAACAAATTTTTGAATAGTGACTAAGTTTAGAAATGAAAATTTTAGTTTTCCTATAACTTATAGATTACTTAAATCTTACAATTATATTTCAAATATTTTTCTCTTTCAAAATGCTTTTCGAAAATACTAACTCTTTGTTTCTCTTTCTTTATGGATTTTGTGGGTGTAATTCACTGAAAATCTTCACGAGATAAAACTCGTCCTCTAGGAGAAACCTAGAGGTTTAACGGCTTGTTGCACATGCTCAGTGCAATCGAGTGACCTGCGAAAGTGGTCTAATAATCCTTAGTATAGTTTAGTTGTTTTGCTCGAGGACGAGCAAAAGATAGGTATGGGGGTGTGATTGGTCACTAATTATCATATTCTTATACTTATTATAGAATAAACTCTGCTTTTTCCTAATTAAATGTTTGATTTATTTGTAGGCCCGTTCCTAAAGGAGAGTGAAGAGAAATGAACCCAAAAGCCCATCAAATTCTGAATTAAATCAGAATAAATTCGAAACCAGGGAATCAGGGCAGATCTTGAAAAATCAGGGAGATTGAAAAACCAGTTGAAACAAATCCCTACAAATCGATTCAGTTGAAGCCAAGGATCAAAGGCTATTTCGTCAAAATCCCGGACTTAAACTGCAAATCCAGCTGAAGATAAAAACAAATCGAGAAGCCGGGGAGCACCACAAACAGGGTGTGGCTACCTGTTTGGCCGTGTTTTCGCGGATTTGTTAGGGAGTTAGGGGGAGCGTTTTCTCCCCCTATCTTCTCACACCTCTCCCCTTTGGGTTTTTGCCTATAAAAGGCAGGATTTTCACTGAAAATAAGGACGATCATACAGAGATAGAATTTAGTCCAGTTTTTCATTCTTTGTAGTGTAGGTTTTTGTTTTTCTTTTCATGTAATTTTTAGTTTTAATTTATGTAAATCAGAGGAGATCAGAGTTTCATAGGAGAACGAGAATGAAGCTTGTACTGAGAGTGACACCGGTGTAAGATTTTTTCTTTTCTCTTATTGTTATAAAATCGAATCTGTAGTTCCCTTTTGTATGTACTTTATTTTTGTGTTCTTCTTCTTCTTCTCTACTTTTCTTCTTTTGGTACAATTGTTATCCAAGTGAGTCTAAAAGCATCGAAAGAGCCTTGCCTTTGCGAGTGCCACCGATAGCCCATGACGATGGATTTTGAGTTTCATTCTGTATCACTTCATACTTGAAACGTCTTGATGATATAATTTGGAGGAAACGGGAATCAACTCTTATGGGCTATACGTTGATCGCCTCGCTTCAAGATAACATCATTGCAAAAGATTCGAGGTAGGTATTTGGCCAAAAGAAGTAAGTAATTTTTAGTTTCTTTTCTTTTAATCATTTAGTTTAGAACACCACAATCCACCAAATCTTTTATCATTTCTTTTTCAATCTCATTTGTACAAATCACTTCTTAATTCTCCATTATCCCAATCTCTCACTTTCTGCCTAACTTCATTGTAAATTATTTTTCTTTTCTTTTTAAGAAACTAAAGAAGAACTTTAACCATTAATGGTAGCATAAAAGAGAACTTGCTAAACAAGCTTCCATCGCTAGTCCCTCCTTGTGGATCACGACCCGCATAGCCACTTGCTATTGCGGTAGAATTGAGCACTTGCACATCTCTATTTTAAAGTTCTGAAATTCTGTATTTTGTTTGCTGGTAAAACCTCAATTAAAATACCAAAAGGTCGTAGGAATTAAGGGAACCTTATTAATGAATCTTTATTTTTGCCTAAATAAACAAGAAAGATTGGTTTGACTAAGAATTACGAGTGATAAGATAAATAACTCATACATTTTATTTAGCCTTAGTAGAATATGCATAAACCACCCACACATGCTTGGGATTTAGAGACACAACTCTGAAAAAAACGCTGGATAATTGTGCCCCAAGAAGCATGATTACTCACGCCAAAAAATAATAATAATCAATATATAATATATAAGTAAATCTTGATTTTGTGGCCTACTCTATTTGCATATTTGACCCGAGGGGTGTTTTTTCACCTGGTGAATCATCTGGTTTGGGAGTCATCGGTTTGATATGTGTTACATGAGTAAAGTAGAAAGCCTAATGAAACTAAGAATAATAAATAAATATTAATAAAATTAAATGATATTCAAAGTTAAGTTGAAAAATCCTAAGCACATCACACTTACACATTATGCTTATCTATCTAAAGCAAAATAACAGAAAGAGTTAGAAGTATAAAATCATTTCTCAATTTAAAGAAAAATCATAATTTCTTCTTTTATAAAGGCTAAAGTATAGGAGGACTTATGAGGGTTGAACCTAATTCTTTCATCATTCGGTCATTTTTATTTAGATGATTGAAAGTTCTTTTTCCTGAAGGAGATTTGCTAACAACTAAATATTTTTTTCACTTACTAGATTTTGTGGGTGCAATCCGCTGAAAACCCTCAGGAGACAACATTCCTCCTCTAGGAGAAACCTAGAGGTTTAAAGGCTTATTGCACATGCTCAGTGCAATCACGTCACCTGCAAAAGTGGTGTAATAATTTTCTTATTTTGTTTTGCTCGGGACGAGCAAAAAGATAAGTGTGGGGATGTGATTAGTCTCTAATCTTGCATAATTTTATCATATTCTCATATTTATTTGATGTAAAATTCTGCTAATAAAGCTTTGCTTGCTTAATCCTAGGTACATGGTGTGTAAATGAAGAGAAGACCCTAAACCACCATTTAATGGGTGATTAAAGGCCTACCAAGTAGCCATTGACTTTAGAGTGAAGATTTTGTCAGCCCAGGGCATCAAATCCAGAAACCAGAAGTCCACCTGATAGGGGACAGACAGGACGACGCACTGCCTAAAGCCAAGCGTGCACAGCCCTGGCATGGCCTTGTTTTCGCGGCCATGTGGGGACGCGCGCGCCCGGGCTTTGGGCTAGGGGTTGCCCCATGGCCCCCCTTTCCCCTGATGCCAATAAATACCCCCCAGGGGTCTTCAGTTGGGAGAGATCCAGAGTTTAGAGTTGTATTGTGCTTTGTTTCTAGGAGTTATAGTTGTTGTTTCCTTCTTCTTCTAGTTTTAGCCATTAGAGTGAAAGAGAGAGAGAGAGAGAGAGAGAGAGAGAGAGTGTGCAAGTGTTGTATTTGAAGGTGACAAGCTAATACAAGTAACTACTCTTTCTTCTTTCTATTTACTTGTCTTTGCCATTTACTCTTACTTCCTTGTTATAGTGTAACTTCCTTTCTCTTCACTTCTTTTCTTTTACTTTCTTGTAGTGTAACTCTCTTTCTCTTTACCCCTTTTCTTTTGTTGTTTCTTTTACTACCATGTCTAACTAACTCTTCTATTGCATGGCAACTAACTACTAACCCACTAATCTCTAACAACTTGATTGATAACCCAAATGAGTCAATAGTATCAAACAAGCTTTGTGCAAACGAGAGTTATGGCATCTTAAGACGAGGGTTCTAACTCTAACTTACCTACAAGTATTACTTTCTTATATTTCTTACTTAATGGTTTTTGATGATCTATGAGTTGTGTACTTTACCTGTTGTTGTAAGTTAGAGATTTTTCTTTTAACTTTGCCGATACCATTAGTGCACTTGTGTCTTCCCTTATTCTCGCATTTTATTGGATCTTGATAAGGGAATGTCCAAGTTTTTGTCGTGTTAAGCTAAGTTATAGGAAGAACTTTCACTCGATTTCCACGTGAATAGTTCCTGTGCATAAGGGTTATGCTTGCCTATGATCCATCGTGAGGCTACATGAAGTTAGGGATTAGTAGGAGCAATTAGTAGAAAGTTAGCCATGCGTTTTTACCATTAAGACAATCTAACTTTACAAACCACCAAATCATTTTCAAACAATTCTTGAAACCAATTTATTTTCATTTTCCAATTCTTTATTTGAAATAAAGAACTTTCTCTTTTCTTGAACAAAGAAGCCGCATCAAGCTTCCATCGCTCTCCCTCCTTGTGGATACGACCCGTATAGCCACTTCGCTACTTCGGAAGAATCGCAAAAGTAGTAACATCGACCCATACTCTTCTTACTTATTCTTGTGCTTGCTTTTTGCTGATCAATTAACTAAAGAAAATAAAGAGTTTTTTTCTAAATTTGATATTATTTTGCAAGAAAGAGATGAGATTTCTAATGAAAGGGATTCATTGAAATCCAAACTTGACCTTGCCCTAAAAGAAAATGAAATTTTGAAAAATAAAATGATTGTGACATTGTTTTGAAGAAAAATGAAGATCTATCTTCAAAACTTATTTTTGTCATAAAAGAAAATGATTCTTTGAAAAACAAGATTATTTCTATTTCAAAAGAACTAGATTCAATTTCTAAAGAAAATAAATCTTTGAAAAATAAATTTCTACACATGTTTGCCATGCTAGTATAACTTCACCATCTAGTATACCTATTGCATGCTCCACCTCTTCTTCTATTATATATGTGATTTAAAGAAGAGTGTTGATTATTTGGGCTCCACTTTGAGCCAATGTGCCATGAACCACATACGTTTGGAATCTTTGTTTCGAAAGAAACAAGTTCCTCCTATGCATGCACACAAACCACGGCATACACATGCTCCTCACGTTCATACACATGACATGATGTATGCTCATGTGTACACTTGTACACATTGTGGACGTAAGGACCACCTTGCAAAGTTTTGTTATGATAGAGTATATAATGTAAATTTTACAAATAAATTTGTTTGGGTTAGAAAAGGTGCTAACCCCCATGGACCCAATAGAGTTTGGGTACCAAAAGCCACTCTTATTTTATTTGATGTAGGTGTGGGCTCTCACTTGACGTGAGAACATTGGTGCCTTGATGGTGGATACTGAAAAACACCTAAGGGGGGGTGAATAGGTGTTAGTGCTAATCTAAACTTAATGCAAAATAAGTGCGCTAAATGCGGAAGCTAATGCAAATTATGCACAAACTAATACAATACAATAAGTGTAGCCGAATTTCCCTTGCGAGGCTCTGGACTAACTCCCCTTGATTCCCCTTGAAATGGGTTGAGGCGCTATGTGAAGCTCTTGTTGGATGAGTATAAGTTGGGCACACACACAAGCAATCCAAGCAATATGCACAAACAATCAAACCAAGCAATCAAGGATATAGCAATATGGATTATGTAAGGCACAACACAAGCAAATAAATATGAATGAAGTATGATTCTTTGCACAAATGTAAAGAGAGAGAGTTTAGAGACAAGTGGATCAAACGCAAACACAAAGATATGTTTTGAGGTTCGAGCACCCTTGCTCTACATCCCCGCCTACACCACCGTGTAGGATTTCCAATCCACTATACCGTCCACCGAGGACTCCCACCGAGGGAACCTTCACCGAGAAGGATTTGTACAACAATGGAGTACCTAACTCCTCTCTCAAACAACCACCTCACAACCGAGGGGTAAGCCCTTAGCCAAATACAACAACCAACACCTCTACCGAAGAGGGTTACAACCAAATCTCCACCTCTCACTAGAGGGAGCAAACCAATCACCCGATCACCTCTACCAAAGAGGGATACACCAAGAATAAGGGTGTTTACAACAAGTGGTTCCAAAAATCACAAACTCAAACTTTTTTTTTCTTTTTCCACAAAACAAATGATCCTAATAGATTAGGATAGAAGATAGCTCAAGTGTGGAAAACTAGGTGTTTGGAAAACAAGCAACAAAGACAAATACTTGGGAAAATTCTTGCAAAAGATATAGAATAAAAACCTAGACAAATCTCCCAAAATATTCTTTTCTTTGATTTTTCCAAAAACCTAAAACAATAAAGATTGAAAGATTAAAGCCCCTAACACTTTTCAAAAACTTGTTTTAAACTCTTCAGAAAACCAGAATTTTTTCTCTTCAAAAACTTGGCCAAAATCCCCAAAGAGATGGGGTTTTTATAGCCCCAACAGAAAACTAGCCGTTAGAGCTGAGCTGGCAGCTCTGACAGGCAGCGGTCGACCGCCAACGGTCAGAAATATGACCGTTGGGCAACTGCGGTCGACCGGCCCGGTCGACCCAGAAAAACAGAGAGCAGAGCTCTCGACTCGGTCGACCGGCCCGGTCGACCGTTTTTGTGTCTGCCCAGACGTGCACATCTGTGCACGTCGGTCGACCCTACGGGTCGACCGACCCTTGGTGCGGTCGACCGACCAGCCTGTCAGCACAAAAAAAAGACAGAAAATTTGGGAAGAATATTTTCTAAAAAAATCTTTTATCTCTTTTAAAAATACCATAAAAATTGTTTTATCATTTTATATTGAAACTCAAATAAGTGATAAAAATTCCAAGACAATATATCAACATATCAATTCATTTTTGTGTCTTGCCAATTTTATCAAAAACAAAACTTGTATTTTTATCAAACTTGATTTTTCAATAGGAAATCTGATTTTCCTAAAAACTTATAGAAATACAAAAACATGATATTTGAACATTATTAAGCATATGCATATGGACATAGGTCTAATATACATTCAACAAATATATCATAGTTTTTGTCTTTAATTTCAAAATATGTTTTATACCAAAACATAAAACTACATGAATAGGTATGTCAAACTAAGTTTGTATAAGTCATATAAGCATGTATGTATATCTAGAACATATCTAATATACATAGAAATAAAGTAAACTTGTTTTGATCTACTATCCATGAAAACCAAAATCCAAATCATGAAACGTGTGTGTTGTGCACTTGAGCATATCAACTATACTAAACTTTACAAATTGGATCTAAACGCACTAACTAAACTATGGATACCTAAGTCTTTGTGTCATCAAGAAGACTTGCTCCAAAACTCCATCCATGGGCTAGGCAATGTGTGATCTTGAAGCTTTGGCCCTGGAATCATTATGAATAGCTTCTAAACTCCTTGTTGAAGCTAATCACCAACTAATATCTTGGTTAATGATCTGAAACTTAAACAACACAAGATTATTAGTAAACATAACTACATGAGTTAATCATCATCAAAACTAGAGAGGAAGGCCTCCGGGCCAACAATCTCCCCCTTTTTGATGATGACAAAACTCATGGAGTTATATATGCATGGATTAAAGTTAAGCTTCAAAGAAGCTCCCCCTTAACTCATGCATAAACAAATAAATAAAATATATGCAATGAATGTACATAAACATGTATGCATCAATATGCATAAAACATATGCATCAATATGCATAAAACACAAACAACTTGTTCTAGAAGCTCTAGTTAGCAATTAAATTAATAAAGCATTAACAACAAAAACACTAGATGCTCTAGATACCAATAAAAACTTAATACTTACCAATAAAACTTAATATATGTAAAAACATAAGTATATATGCATATATAAAAACATGTTAAACTCTCAAATAATTCTCTCCCTTTTTGTCACTCATCAACAAAGGGGTAAACAAAGTAAACTCAAATCACACAAATTTTTCTCCCCCTTTTTGTCAAACAAAAAGATCAAGAAGGGGTGACTATAAACAACATGATATCAATAGATAAATATGTCGATGAAGCATCTTGATATCAATTGAAAATAAACAAAAATCAATAAATGTTATATGTTATATACATTCATGAAGAGGAAGACGCTAAGTTAGCTTCCCTACACATATGCATTACATGAAAGAGGGATGTTAAGCCCTAATTCACATAACACACATTATGTAATGCATAAGAGGAGATGTGAAGCTCCCCCTACACACGTGTACCACATAAAGAAGAGATGTTAAGCTCTTCAATACACAATACACTCAACATGAATTTATATGCACATAGTCAATACAAATCAAAACTTTTGTATTTGTTTTAAAAAAAATTTTTAGATACCAATTTTAAGCAAAAACATATGAAACATCTTGATACCAATTGATATTAAACATAATAATTTTGAATGTTTAAACAAAATTTTGATACCAATTGTAAATAATTTTCATATTAAACATATGATACCAATATGAAATTTTCAATCATAAAGTAAGGGAGTGGGAAACAAATACCAATTGAAAAATCACCAATTGAAAGACCAAATTAAATTTTCTCCCCTTTTATGAAATACCAACTAAAATGATGCATGGGCTTGATACCAATTTAAAAGTAATCAATTAAAACAAAATTGAAGCTCAAGCACTAGCATAAACAAGATTTTGTGAAAAATTTATATCTTAAGCACAAATAAAATGTGTATGAAATAGAATGAGTACCAATCACCAATAGATGATACTAATTGAAAATATACATACACAATAAACATATGAGTATACAAAAAGATCAAAATGATACCAATTGAAAGAGTTCAATGATACCAATTGACATAGCAATGAGTTCAAGTGTATACATCATATTACAATACCTCCCAATCAAGGTTCAAGTTTTAAATGATTTTCATTTTAAAGCATACAAGACCATGATCTCTCATCCATCCGCCCATAGATGGTAGGGGTTTTCAAAAATAGATTTGAAAATGTAGTTTTGTTTGAAAATCACTACCATAGTGAAGAATACCGTAACTAGTTAAATGGGAAATCTTTTAAACTAGTACGAAATCCTTCAAGCAAGGAATAAAACGAAATTGTTTTTCATGAAATAAGAAATCCACATGAAAATCAACACTCTAATCTAATTAAGCACAATTTTGACTCATGAAAAACAAAACATGAGCAAGCAATAAATGTGAGTGTACAAATAAAGTGTGAATATCATAATCATGAAAATTTTCAATTAAGCTCAATTATTCCTTAAACATTGAGAACACGAAAATCATCAAAACTTATTTAATCTTCATGGCATATGTATGTCAGGTACAAATTAAAATATACATACATATCCAAAACACAACGAGTCCACTATTTATATATGCATGAAGGCACGTGGCTCAAAAGGATAAACATGTATATCTAATAGTTTGGACAAGATAGATATATACATGAAGTTAAACAATTAAACACAAAATCAAGAAAAACTAAATCTTCATCAAATCAAATTTCATTTCATGGTATATGTATGAATTGTCAACACAATAAGTATACATACATATCCCTAAACACAATTGAGTCCACATATATAGATTTGCATGAAAGGCAAATGACTCAAGGGGTATACATGTATATCTTAAAGTTTGGCAATACAACCATATATATGAAGTGAAAAACTCATAAAACAAATCCAAAATGGGAATACAAGTTTAAAATGTATGAATCATCAAAACTAGACTATACTAGCACATCTAATGGGTTCAAATAAGCAATCAAGCCCAAACATATATAAATTTATTTGTGGCCCACTATATGTACAAGTATAAATCCTAGT
This sequence comes from Agave tequilana, assembly GCA_038442645.1. Lineage (NCBI taxonomy): Eukaryota > Viridiplantae > Streptophyta > Magnoliopsida > Asparagales > Asparagaceae > Agave > Agave tequilana. Next base: position 119,827 of record JAVJIF010000529.1, on the reverse strand, counting down.
TTTAATGAAAACTAACATCTAAACAAGTAATCTTAACATGAAGCATCAAAACACAATAAAGAAATCACCATGATAAAACTAAAACATGATTATTATGTAAATTCACATGTATTAGATTGATGATGTACATTATAGTTTAAACAAAAGTGAGAACACTAAGAATGGGTTCATACAAGCATGTGTGTCTCAAATACTATATATGTATGTCAAGGATCTAATAATCATGGCATTAACATACTAATCCAAAGACAATGAAACATGCTATAAAACATCAAAGATACAAAACATATATGATCAATATGTACATGCATGTGCATTAGATCTAGGTCATACAAATAAGTCCATATAAAACATGGATGTTTCAACTAACTAATAAGTATAACACTAATCTAATTAACATGGCATATTCATGATGATCACTAAACATCAAATCATGCTATGAGAAATAAACATGGAAAGCATGTAAACATAAGGAGTTAGAGATTCGATACAAAAACCAATGAGGGCACCGCTCTATTTCTCCAAAACAAAGGTGGTCCTCTCCACCAAACTTTCCCTTGAAAGTGATGCATCCAATTGATCTCCTTTAAGTCCGGAACGCATCCACTCCAAGGTGTCATCACTCTCACGTCATGTGAGAGCCCACACCTACATCAAAAACAATAGGAGGGGTGGTCTTTGGTACCCATATCTTGTTGGGTCCATGGGGTTAGTCCCTTCTCTAACCCAAACAAATTTCTTTGCTAAATTAGAAACATGTATTCTATCAAAACAATATTTAGCAAGATGGCCTTTTCGGCCACAATGTGTACATGTGTACACATGAGCATACATGTGTTGATGGTGTCCGTGTGGAGCATGTGTATGCCGTGGAGGGTGTGCATGCATAAAAGTTGAAACTTGTTTCTTACGAACCAAGGTTTCCAAGCGAGTGTGGTTCATGGCACATTGGCTCATAGTGGAGCCCAAACAATCTACTCTCTTCTTTAACATACAAATATCATCATTAATCCTAAAAGAAGAGGTACATGCATTAGGTAGACTAGATGAAGCTACACTAGCATGGCAAACATGTGCATCAATTTTATTTTGCAAAACTCCATTTTTCTTTAAACAAATTTCTAAATCCTTTGAAATAGAATCAATTTTTATTTTCAAAGAATTATTTTCTTTTACAACAAAATCAACTTTAGAAGATAAATTTTCATTTTTCTTCAAAATAGCATGGCAATCATTTTTAGTTTTTAAAATTCATTTTCTTTTAGTGCAAGTTCCAATTGAGATCTCAATGAATCCCTTTCATTATAGACCTCAACCTTCTCTTGCAAAACATAATCAAGTCTAGAATGCAAACTCTTATTTTCTTTTTCAATTTCTAGACTTTTCTTTTTCAAAATCTTATAATTTTCAATTAATTTTTCACAACAATGGAAAGTTCTTCATTTAAAGCATGGGCATCAAAATTGTCACATGAAGAACTAGAGTAATCATCACTATCTAAGTGGGGTTCCGAATGTACCTCAAGGGAGTCATTCCCTTGGACCATGAAGTATTGTGAATCGGATTCTCCACTAGATTCCTCCAGTTGGTTTGGCACTTGAAGCTCGGAGGTGGTGGTGGTTGTCAACAAATTCCACACTGCAAAGGCGGAATCAATGTTAGAAACACACATAAGATAATCTTTAGGTAATGTGCTTCTAATGGCCTCTAGGGCTTGTGCATTGGCCCCTATATGATTGCGATCACTAAGGAAGGATTCCTTGGTAATAGCAAGATAAACTTTATGACCTAGGGTTTGCAAATAAACGGTCATCCTAATCTTCCAAACATGAATGTTGGAAGGGTCATACATAGGTGGGGTCATGAAGGCCATGGTAAACTAAATGTGTGCAAACAAGCAAATACAAACAATAGATTAGCAAGCAAATGGATCTCACTCCTAGGATGTTAAGCCTAAGTATCAGGAGCACTAGCTCTGATACCAATTGAAAAACACCTAGAGGGGGGTGAATAGGTGTTAGTGCTAATCTAAAACTTAATGCAAAACTAAGTGCGCTAAATGCGGAAGCTAATGAAAATTATGCACAAACTAATACAATACAACAAGTGTAGCCGAATTCCCCTTGCGAGGCTCTGGACTAACTCCCCTTGATTCCCCTTGAAATGGGTTGAGGCGCTATGTGAAGCTCTTGTTGGATGAGTATAAGTTGGGCACACACACACAAGCAATCCAAGCAATGTGCACAAACAATCAAGCCAAGCAATCAAGGATATAGCAATATGGATTATGCAAGGCACAACACAAGCAAATAAATATGAATGAAGTATGATGCTTTGCACAAATGTAAAGAGAGAGAGTTTAGAGACAAGTGGATCAAACGCAAACACAAAGATATGTTTCGAGGTTCGAGCACCCTTGCTCTACATCCCCGCCTACACCACCGTGTAGGATTTCCAATCCACTATACCGTCCACCGAGGACTCCCACCGAGGGAACCTTCACCGAGAAGGATTTGTACAACAATGGAGTACCTAACTCCTTTCTCAAACAACCACCTCACAACCGAGGGGTAGGCCCGTAGCCAAATACAACAACCAACACCTCTACCGAAGAGGGTTACAACCAAATCTCCACCTCTCACTAGAGGGAGCAAACCAATCACCCGATCACCTCTACCAAAGAGGGATACACCAAGAATAAGGGTGTTTACAACAAGTGGTTCCAAAAACCACAAACTCAAACTCTTTTTTTTCTTTTTCCACAAAACAAATGATCCTAATAGATTAGGATAGAAGATAGCTCAAGTGTGAAAAACTAGGTGTTTGGAAAACAAGCAACAAAGAAAAATACTTGGGAAAATTCTTACAAAAGATATAGAATAAAAACCTAGACAAATCTCCCAAAATATTCTTTTCTTTGATTTTTTCAAAAAACCTAAAACAATAAAGATTGAAAGATTAAAGCCCCTAACACTTTTGAAAAACTTGTTTTAAACTCTTCAGAAAACCAGAATTTTTTCTCTTCAAAAACTTGGCCAAAATCCCCAAAGAGATGGGTTTTTATAGCCCCAAAGAAAACTAGCCGTTAGAGCTGAGCTGGCAGCTCTGACAGGCAGCGGTCGACCGGCCCGGTCGACCGCCAATGGTCAGAAATATGACCGTTGGGCAACTGCGGTCGACCGGCCCGGTCGACCCAGAAAAACAGAGAGCAGAGCTCTCGACTCGGTCGACCGGCCCGGTCGACCGTTTTTATGTCTGCCCAGACGTGCACATCTGTGCACGTCGGTCGACCCTACGGGTCGACCGGCTCTTGGTGCGGTCGACCGTCCGGGTCGACCGACCAGCCTGTCATCACAAAAAAAGACAGAAAATTTGGGAAAAATATTTTCTAAAAAAATATTTTATCTCTTTTAAAAATACCATAAAAATTATTTTATCATTTTGTATTGAAACTCAAACAAGTGATAAAAATTCCAAGACAATATATCAACATATCAATTCATTTTTGTGTCTTGCCAATTTTATCAAAAACAAAACTTGTATTTTTATCAAACTTGATTTTTCAATAGGAAATCTGATTTTCCTAAAAACTTATAGAAATACAAAAACATGATATTTGAACATTATTAAGCATAATGCATATGGACATAGGTCTAATATACATTCAACAAATATATCATAGTTTTGTCTTTAATTTCAAAAATATGTTTTATACCAAAACATAAAACTACATGAATAGGTATGTCAAACTAAGTTTGTATAAGTCATATAAGCATGTATGTATATCTAGAACATATCTAATATACATAGAAATAAAGTAAACTTGTTTTGATCTACTATCCATGAAAACCAAAATCCAAATCATGAAACGTGTGTGTTGTGCACTTGAGCATATCAACTATACTAAACTTTACAAATTGGATCTAAACGCACTAACTAAACTATGGATACCTAAGTCTTTGTGTCATCAAGAAGACTTGCTCCAAAACTCCATCCATGGGCTAGGCAATGTGTGATCTTGAAGCTTTGGCCCTGGAATCATTATGAATAGCTTCTAAACTCCTTGTTGAAGCTAATCGCCAACTAATATCTTGGTTAATGATCTGAAACTTAAACAACACAAGATTATTAGTAAACATAACTACATGAGTTAATCATCATCAAAACTAAAGAGGAAGGCCTCCGGGCCAACAGATACGTTCCGAGCTAAATGGTGACACTTTTGGATGCATCATTTTCAAGGGGAGTTTAGTGGGAGGACCACCTTGGTTTGGAGATATAGAGATATGCCCTAATGGTTTTGGTAACGATCTCTAACTCCCATTTAGTTTACAGCTTTCATATCATTGATTATTTGCATGTATTGTTTTTCATGTTTTTCATGATTAATATGTTAAATATCATGTAAATTAGACTATTGACATACATGTACAGTATTTGAGATACACCTATGTTTATATGGACCTATATTTTGTGTTCTCATTATAGTTTAGCTATTATGTATATCATATCTCTAATAACATGTGCATTTACCTAATGATCATATTGATTTATGTTTTGTTTTATGCTTCATGGTTTGATTACATATTTAGATGTAGTTTCATTAAAACTTGTGTCAATACTTGTACAACTAGTGAGCCACAAATTGATTATTATATGTTTGTACTTGATTGCTCGTTTGTACCCATTAGATGTAATAGTATAGCCTAGTTTTGATGATTCATGCATTTTGACTTGTATTCCCTATTTTTGGACATGTTTTCTATGATGATGTGTTTTACCTTCATGCATATGTTAATTTTCTCAAAACTATTGGATATACATGTATATCCTTGAGTCATTTGCCTTTCATGCAAAATCTCTTTATAGACTCAATTCTATTTGGATATGTATGTATACCTTTAGTTTTGACAAAACATACATATGCCATGAAGTTAGTATCATTATTTTGATGAAAATTAAATTTTGATAATTTTCATGTTTGTGAGAAGGAATTTTATATGAGCCTTATTGCCCATTTTCATGACTATACTTTTCACATAATACTTATGCACTCACATTACTTAATATTTTCTCATGATTTTATTTTCATTTGTAGTATATGTGCTATATAGACTTTGAGTGTCAATTGTTGAGTGATTTTCATATTTTCATGGATATTTTCTTATTTTATTCCTTACTTAAAAAATTTCGTACTAGTTTATAAGTTTATCATTAAACTAGTTGTATATTCTTCACGTGGTAGAGTTTTCAAACTTGTTAAAATATTTTCAAAACTTATTTTTGAAAACCCCTACCCATCTAAGGGCGGTTGGATGGGCGACCATGCCTTGTATGCTTTTAATTAAAAATTCTTTTAAACATATGCATGAAAGGGAGGTAGTATGAGTTATACACTTGATTCGCATCATATTTTTCAATTGGTATCTTAATTGATATTTTTTGTTGTATACTCATTTTTGGTTTTCTATATATGTATGTTTCAAATCTCAAAATGTATCAATTTTTATTGGTATTTACATTTTCATACATATATATATGATTTGATTGTGCTTACTATATCTTATACATCTTGAAGTACAAATTATGTTTATGCTAACCTTGATTTAGTCCTTAATGATAATTATTTTTCAAATTGGTATTTTATATAAGCTTATGTATCATTTTTATTGGTATTTCAAAAAGGGAGAGAAAACTTCATATTTTATCTTTCAATCGATTTTATTTCCAATTGGTATCTTACTCCCACTCTTTATGATGAAAAATGATAGTATTTGATATATTATTTTTTAATTGGTTTCCTATGCTCTTAATGAAAAATATTTTAATTTGGAATATGCTAACATTTTCAATATTGGTATCAAGAATATTAAATTGACTTTATTTAAAATTTGGTATCTTTATTGCAAAATGATTTATTTAACTAAATAGTTGGTTTGTTTTTCAATTGATATCTGTTTCATTTTAAATTGGTATCTATATTGAAATGAATTATGTTTACATAAAAATATTTGGCTTTCACTTTCAATTGATATCAAAATTATAAAATATTTTCATTTGGTATCAAAATTACAAGATGTTTACAATTGGTATTGTTTTAAGATACTTTCAATTGGTATTATTTTGGTATATTAAAATTTTGTTTACTTTCATTGGTATCTTGAACATGTGTTTATTTACAATTGATATCATGTTTTATACATACATATATATATTTCACTTGGTATCAAAACATACAATGTTTCATTTTCTATTGGTATCAAAAGTTTACAAATATTTTCAATTGGTATCTTTTGGTATCTTAAAAAGTTTTTTATTTTCAATTGGTGTCATAAATTGTATCAAAAGTTTTGATATGTATTGCTTATATGCAAGGGGAGCTTAACATCTTCCCTATATATAGTTTCATGTTGAATGTATCTCATATTGAGCAGTTTTTCTATGTCTTACACGTGTGTAGGAGGAGCTTCACATCTCCTTTTATACATTGTATATTATGCGTTATGTGATTAGGGTTTAGTCATCTCTTTTTCATGTAATGCATGTATGCACGGGGAGTTAACTTCACATCTTTCCTCTTCATGAATGTATTTCGCATATATGTATCTTTATTGTTTGTTTTATATAAAAGGGGGATTGTTTTGTTTTATATAAAAGGGGGAGAACATTCTTTTTATGCCCCTTTGTTGATTTTTGTTGTTTGACAAAAAGGAGGAGAAAATAGTTTTTGTTTATTTATGCCCCGTTGTTGATTTTATTTTGACAAATGGGGGAGTAGATTGTTTTTGAGTTTATGTTTGCCCCTTTGTTGATTAATTGATAAAAAAGGGAGAGATATTTATGGAGATTTATATATGCATGCATATTTACTTCCATTTATGCATATATGTGTTGTTTGTTTTATGAATGTTTACTTTCATTTATGCATATATGTGTTGTTTGATTTATGAGCATTCATTGAATATCTTTATTGTTTATTGCTATGCATAAGTTAAGGGGGAGCTTCTATGAAGCTGCATATATAACTCTATGAGTTTTGTCATCATCAAAAAGGGGAGATTGTTGGCCCAGAGGCCCTTCACTCTAGTTTGATGATGATTAACTCATGTAGTTATAGTTTACTAATAATCTTGTGATATTTAGTTTCAGATATTTGATCAAGATATTAGCAGGTGATTAGCTTCAACAAAGGTGTATCGGAGCTTTCACATGGTTGTTTTCCATTAATTTGCAAAGGGGAAAACTTACAAATAAAAGTTTGAGGAGCTAAATTACAAGTATTCTCAAAAGATTACAAGTAGATCTCCTCAGAGATTCTGGAGAAGTGTGCCGATAGGAGTCTGGTCAGCGCGCGACCACTTTGTCCCTTTGACGATGCGAGCGATGAGATTCCCTTCTCGCCTGGTTCCGGGAATCAGAGAATAGAGGGTTGGTAGAACCCTCTTGCTGCTTCTCAAATCGCCTTCAATTAGGAATTCCTTCTCGCCTGGTTCCGGAGATTCCTTGAGAAGAAGAACGATGATAGGGCATCAACACCCTAGATAGAGAAAGCAATTCTCTAAAAGGTCTCTGAATTCGAAAACGCACGGTGCGTTATGAAGAAGCCTCGGTTGAAGAAGTTGATTGATCGATTCTCGTGATCAGAAGGCGATTGATGGCTCCTTCCTCTGCGATCCCCTCTCCCCTCCTTGTACCATGGCGGGTTATTTATAGGGAGAGCAAGGGTATAATCGTCCCCTTGAAGATATGGAAACAGATTGAACCGAATCTGTTTGAATCTGGAAAGTAGCCTTGCTGCGAGGCTAGGATAGCTTCCGCGGAGCTAGAAAATGGCAAGTCGGTTGATCTTTCCGATTTGTTATGATCCTTTCCATATCGTTGAAGGATTTTCCCTGATCCTCTTACTCGTTTCAAGAGAGTCAAGAGATTGCGGCAATCACCTGCCATATTTGAATCCCGATTGGATTTGATTAGCTTAGATCAGATCTCATCAGGAGATTTGATTGGTCAAAGGCTGACCATAGCAGGCTGATGGCGGAGTTGCCCGCTTTGAAGCTCATAGCGGAGCTAGAGGCAATTCCTGGCGAAGTCCGAAAAGAGGCTTTTCGGCGAAGCTGTCAGTTAGCTTCCTGGCGATGCTCTGGATGATGTTAGCCTCTCACACGAGGCTATCTCCTTGGGCTAATGTAATGCTAAATGCTAGCATTTTAGACCTGCTGAGGTCTGTTTAGAAACAATCCGGGTTCACTGTTCTGCTTGCTGGATCAGTGGAGTCCAAACTGCTTCCTTATCCCTTGGAGGTGGGTGAAAACTGGTCTTCAGCTTGTCTGTCCCTTGTCTTTTGTAAATGTCAACAAGTTTAGACATCGTTCGGACCAATGAGAATCTTGTCTTTTTTAAGTGTCAACAAGACCCCCTTCAAAGTTTTCGAGAGTCTGCAATAGCTCAGACTCCGAAACACTTTGAACTGCTGTGATGGTATGTGGAGTATGAACGTCGCCATGATGGTTGAGTTCAGTTTCGCCTTCAATCCTGCTTTGGGATGAATTCGCCGAAGAATTGCACTGATCGCGAGTTGCTTCGCGTCGGGGTAGCTCCGCATCTGGGCTTTCAAGAAATAAGTTCGGTTTGGAACTCCTGTTGCCTTTTCAAGGCCAACTGCCATGGGGCGGTTACGAGGAGGATCATTCCTTCTTTTGCGCCAATCGAGAGAGATGTTCTCCGATTCGCCCGTTTCCAAGGGAGGATACTCCCTTTCTTCAAGGCGCCATAAATGCCTTTTTATGAGGGAGACGTTTTCTTCCCTTGTACGGTTCCAATGGGAACCGTCCCTGTTATCAAGGCGCAATCAATGCCTTAAGTGCGCTTGTGCTTCCATGCTTGAGGTGGTTGCGCTCAGGCCATGGGGCCTATAAATAGGACACTTGAGGTCCTCTGAAGAGAAGTGCCTTGCCTTTCTTCTTCCCTTCTCTTGGTTGAAAGAGATACTCAGATCTCTGAATTAGTGGGAAAACCCACTCTGGTTGTCTAACCGGCCAAGGACCAGTAAGTCTTGATCATTTAAAGACTTCACCGCTTTTAGGGAACTCTTCTCCCTTGATTTAGCTTTGACAGCTCGCTTCAGGGATTAGCTTCCCTTGATTCTCATCTTACACTTGGCTGCTGCAGAGAAAGATCTCATCATAGCTTTCTGTGAAGCTATCATTTTGGCTCGATCGGTGAAAGATTGTTGCTTGTTAAGTCCGCTGCGCAGGCAGGACTTGGGACCTGGCTTCTTCAATAGTTGAGCCAGTCTTGCCATATAGGCGAATGTTGAGACTGTTTCTCACAAGATCAGTCTGACTTTGCCTTATAGGTGAGGCTAGGACTTGGTGTTTGCTGAGCCAGCCCATGGTTGCTGTGCAGGTGGAGCTTGTCCTCTGCTGAAGTCGGATTGCTTTAGCCGCTGAAGAATATGACTTAATGTTTTTGCAGCTCTTTCTGTGTTTAGTTGCTAATCTGTTCTGATTTGCCTTGCAGCGAGCTATGCTTGCCAGTCTGGTGACTTGATGGAAGAAACCATAAAATTGCCTTATGCTTCCCCGGTTGAAGCTTTACTTTTAAGCAGGAGGAACAATTCGGGGCAACGGGTGCGTGTCCCAAAGGCCGTTGGCAGCCTCTTATCCGTGATGATTCGTTCTGAGGTGAGGCTGGCTGCCGCTTTTACCGGAGATGATCCGCTTCAAGATAGTGGGCGTCGCCTGTGGGATCGCCGGCACCATTGCCGACTTTCAACTTTGGTGGCCTTTGATAGCGATCCACTTCGGGAAAGTGGGCATCGCGCCTGTTAGATCACTGGTATCACTGCCGATTCCCATTATACGTGATCTATCGTGTTGGCGGCGATAGGTTTTTATTGCCAAGCTTCAACAAAAATGGCCTGGCATGATCTGCCATTTTGTGGAGAAAAATGACCGTGTCCCTGTGGCACCATCTGTTCATGTGCGAAGGATTACGGTCTCGTGCCGGAGGAAGGCCTTTCCTGTCCCATTGACTTGGCTTGAAAGCAGATAAAACCGCTTGTATGCCTCAAATGATCCTGTTGGGCAACTGGATGTATTGTATAAAACACAACTTTGATGTAATATCAATGTACCCTTCCTGTTAAATCAATGAAAGTTCATCTTCCGATCATCTGATTTTTTGCTTGCTTCACTGAGAGTTCGGCCATTGCTGGGCTAAACTGCGCACGGGGCTAAGGACATAGCCCTTCCTTTGAATGATCTTCGCGAGGCTGTCATGTCAGCGCCTCTTTAGAGGGCTAATTCAAACCTTTCGGTTAAGTCCTGGAAGGATTGCGCGAAGTCCGCACTTTGCTCTTGTGCGGAGTTAACCCTTTAGTGGGATTGAACCGTCGCTTTTGGGAAAGCGTCTCAGGCGCTTCGGGCACTGTTTCGAATTAATTCGAAACGGCGGCATGTGCCCTTTTTGAGGCCTCGATTTAGGCGCTGATTGCCTATAAAAGCCCGATCGGGCTGAGAGAAAATCATTATTTCTCTTTGAATTTTCCAGAGTACTTGACTCTTCTTCTTCCTTTTCTTCTTCTTCAAGAGTTCAAAAACTCCTGTAATTCTTCAATGGCGCCCAAGAGACGAGCGGGAAAGGAAGCAGCGACTTCTGCAGCGGAGGGCCCTCCTCCTCCGTTCATTGAGCGACCGATCGCTGGAAAGAGACTCTCCAATCTGATTAGAGAGTGGTCTTCATCCTTTGGAGTCGATACTCGGCTATTAGGACGATCGAATATGATCTGTCCTTATCAGGGAACTCGTTTCCCTTAACTTCCCTATTTTGCTTGCACCAGGGAAGTAAGAACTGAACAGTTCTTCTCTTGGGCTTCCATAGGAAGCCATTGCTTGGGCAATCTTCATCCTGTTGAGGAACAGGATATGGGTCGCGTGCCTTCAGTCGTGGCCACGAAGGGTGACTGTTAACCATAACGTCCTTTTGATGACGTCAGCCCTTAGGGCTATGCCACTTCCTGCAAAGATGCAGTCTTATCTGTGAAGCGAAGCTTTTTATCAAAGCTATTATCCCGCTGTTCCTGCTTACTGGGCGAGGCTATGCCTTAGCGAATTTTTATGTCTTCGCATCCATTTGATTGGTGAACTAATCATAGTTCTTTTTTTTTTTTTTTTTTTGCAGTACATTACGCCTCCGGCCTCCAGAACAGTCTATTTGGCGTAACCAGTCGAGCAGGCGGGAGCATCAGCTTGCAGTTCATCGGGCAGGCTTCCTTGTTCAGTGAGCCGAGCTCCCTTGTACGGGATACGCTCATTCAGAGCGGTGGCCCGCAGGCCATGCGGAGCATTTTGACTACGGCTCCGTTTGAAGATATCGACCGTCAGGCTTACAAAAAGCCTGACTTCATGTTCGGGGATGCTGCACCTGATCCCGATCGCCAGCTGCAAGCCGGCGAAGGCCAGTGGATCTTCCAGTTGGATGGCGAGAGATTCTATCTCCCGTCTTCTAAGCGGCATTTCGCTTTGTCTTCTTTCGCGAGCGTGACTCGGGCTAAGAAGATGGCGTGGGGCGTGAGCCTAAATGCCGAGTCTATAAGTGTCGAGAGGTTGACTTTCCAGACCGGCTATTCGAGGGCGGGCCCTCCTCGTAGCATAATGGGGCTATACCCTGGGAAGGTGTCGCGGGACCTTCCAGTAGGAGAGAATCCAGCTGCGGCGCCGACCTTCGGCACTCAGTTCTGCGAAGCTGACGGGAACTACCCCGCCACAGATTTCAGGGCTCCTGGTTGGGTCCACCCTCCTAGGTCATGGTGGGCGGAGTTGACCAATTATATCCTCAATCATTTTGAGGGGGAATTAGAGAGGTTGAACCTCTATGAGGCCGTCAGGGCGACCTGCTACGGCATTGAGATGAAGGTGGCGTGCTTCTACGCCATTCTTGAGTTGTACTGCCCAGCCTCGGGGACTTTCTTCACCCCGGTTGGTGAATTGGGCATGGCCCTGCATGAGATGCGAGAGATCTCTGCTTTGCCCTTCGGGTCTCTTCCATATGAAGAGTATTTTCCGTGTGAGGCGGAGTTGGCTCTCTTGGAGAAGCAAGAGCCTGCTTTGCTTGAGACATATCGGGAATTGATGTGCCACCTGCACATTTGTTCCAGCATCCACACTGGTGGTAAGGGTAGCTCGAAGAGCTTGAAGAGCTGGGGAACTACTTGTTCCCGGATATGACTAGTGCGCCCGAGGCAGCTCATTGCGGAGTTGTTGAAGAAGACATCTTGGCGAGGATGGAGGTGCGTGCTGAAAAGGACATCGTCGTGACAGAAGATGATGGTCCTTTCGAGAAGGGTGATGTTCTTCGGAGCTTTCACCATCAGGCCCGTTGGCCTATGTCTCGCAAGGCGTTGCTGGCCGGATTCTTAACCATCTGGTTAAAGAAGTGTGTCGTGCCTTCTTCTTCGGGTGACATTGTCCACCCGAATGTGCTGCTGCCTGCTGTCCGCTTGGTCCATGGTCACCGCCTGGGTCTCCTTCCGGCCATGGTATGTTGTATTCAGAGGGGCCTTCGTGTACTGACGGAGGCTTTCTACAGGCCGATGGCGTCAAGGCGAGGGAAGGGTGCCGTCCTGCCTTGTGACGGACCCAATCCTAGGGTAAGTTTACCGTACACCTACTTGATGGCGTGGTTCGCCTTGCACTGCCCCAGTTTGATTGGAGCTGGGGAAGACCCACCGCAGGGCGTTCAAACGGCGCTTCTCCGTCGTTTTGAAGGCTGTCTGTGGCAGAAAACTTATGTGGCCGAGGCCCGTAAGTTAGTGCGTCGTTATGACGCTTATAGCCTGTTCCGTTGCTTTCCTCGCCTGCGCGGTGCAGGATACAACGAGGAATTCCATGATGAGGAGTCAGGTCGATCTCCCATGAGTCGGGGTGTTTTCGAGTGGCTGGTCTGTATCCGGCCCTCGCATTTGCTGTACAGGAGTGGGGATACCTGCTACATGGAGCCCTACATCCCGAGCCGGTTCGCCCGCCAATTTGGGTATGACCAGTTGTATGTGGGCAACCCCAATCCGGACCTGGCTTTCCTGGGGAGCCTTATTGATGGGGCTCGTGCTTGGCGGTTCTTTATCGCGGATGACACTGGAGCGTGGCTACGCACGCCGTTGAGGGATCCCGGCCTATGGACGACCCTGTGTTTCTGCCAATGGTATGCAGCTTCGAATTCCACGCCTCCTGGATTCAATGCCAATAGTTCAGGTGTGAAGTTGATTTCTCATCGGATGAGGCAGAAGGCTTTGGATAAGAAGGAGGGCAAACGAGTCCGTGTTCCTGGCATAGAGGAGTTCATTGCTGTAGATGACAGCGAGGCTTCTGATGCGGGGAGCCCTCGCTTCGAGGCAGAGACAAGGGCTGATGCCCACGAAGCTGGTGCTCGTGAAGCCGGGTCTGGTGTAGTGGGGACAGCTCCCTCACAGCATGTGGAAGAAGTGGAGGAAGAGGACTCTGAGGTCCACTTCAAAAGGAAGCGTGGGAGTGGATCCCGTAGGAAGTCGTCGGCGAAGAACCCCGTCGCCAAACTCCTACCATTGTGGTGGAGGGCGAACTCCCTACGGCGCCTCCTTCTGCTGCTCTATTAGTGGCTGAGTCGTCGGTTGCTGAACCGACTACTGGTAAGATTGGTCCCATCTAATATGCCTTCAGCGCGCTTTACATAACTCATCATTTGCTTTTTGTTGCAGGAGCTGAGGCAGTTGGAGAGCAAGGGGAGCACTACGATCTCCTGTTCACTTATGGAAGTGCAGCTGGTTCCTTTGCTCGCTCGGAGGAGTCTGGAGGTGATGCGGCCGATATTGGCCCTTCGGGCGCTGGGACTTCTAAAGGAAGTCCTATGGCATCCAGCTCTGCCGGGTGGTCTGCGGAGGAATCGGCGAGTGGGCCGGCTATCCGCGTTGAGTCTGGTAAGAACTTTCCGATGGGACCCTTGGATTCCGATGCGGCTGACGAGGTGACATCGGCCTTCGGTATGACTAAGATCTCCTGATCCTCGCCTATTTGTTGCGTCTCCTTTTTGACCTTGGTTTTGTTGCAGGCATTCGTCCCCAAGGTGCATCAGCTTCGAAAGAAGCGGAGGGTTTTCCTGAAGGGTCAAAGGGCGATATGAGCGCTTCGACCGGGGCAGACGCCGCTGTGTTAGACGCGCTGTATGGCGACCTGCCTTTTTATCAGCCCAAATCAGCGGAGGGCCCTGAGGTTGAAGAGGCGGCAATCCCGGAGGTACCCTCACTTCCAGTCACATCAACGAGTGAGGTGCAGACTATTTTGCCGAATACGGCACTGAGGGTGATTGTGAGCCCTACCTCCCCGACGCTGGTAGTTGAGCCTGCTGCTCAGGAGGTGGTTGCCAGTCTTACCTCCGCGGTGGCTGGCGTGCTGGTGTCGCTGAGGACTCCGCCGAGGTCACCTTTGGCTTGCCCTGCTGCAGTCGATGTTCCCGCTTCTTCTTCCGCGGTGGTGTCGACTAGGTTGGTAGATTGCTCCGAGGTTGTCTCAAGGGTTGATGAAGCTGAGAATGACTTTATCGGTAATCTGGTCGACAGCTTCTATAATAGTTTGGAGCAGACTATCGGTCTAGTCTTGAAGGGCTCGCCTGTGCCATTTTCGAAGCTGAAGATGGTTCTCTCCCGTGGCATTGAGTGTATTCGGGACTTTGAGGGGTACCATCAAGCTACTGCTCTGGAGCTCCTGGTAGATGACCTTGAGAAGGACGTGGAGGAATGGCGCCATTTCCATCGTTCCGACGCAGCGTCTTTGGCTGATGAACGGCTCGCACGTCTTGTCGCCCAGAAGCGCGAGGCTCAGCTCGCTGCTCAAGAGGCTGTTGAGGCTATCTCCTCTGACTTGAGGTCCTTGGAGGCAGAGGAAGCAGAGGTTGGGAGTGCAATTGATGCTTCCAACAGTGCTCTTCTTGACGCTGAAGATAAGATTAAGAGGGCTGAAGAGATGATCCGAAAGGCAAATCTCCTCTTGTTGAAGGCTACACAGATGCGTCATGAAGAGTCTGCGCGGCTTAAGCAGCTCAGGGCTCGAAGTGAGGAACTGGCGGAGCGGAAGTCATCACAGAGGGCGACTTTGGCGGAGACCGAGGCTCGTCTGGCTCAGGCGGTGGACTTCGATGAGGCGAAGCTAAGATCACAGGCGCTGGCCCAGGCTGAAGATGACAGGAGGCGCGGCTAGCTTCGCTCGGAGATCGGATCCGATCTTATCATGTACGCCTATAGGCTTCCTCCATGTATCCCATCCTTCTGGATTAATAGAAAAATTTTTCTTTTGTCGTCTGTTGTTTAGATAATGAGACATGACTGTCTGTTGGTTCAGAGGTTGCAGTAACATAACCGAATGGGACGTTGCCAGTCTCGAGGTTAGCCCTTTGCGGGGCTTAAAAGGAAGGGAGATACTTGCCTTTTGTAAATGTCAGCAAGCATCGAGATTGAGACTTAGCTGTCAGCTGGTTCAGAGGTCGCAATGACATAACCAATTGAGACGCCACTAATGCTCAATGGTGGATGAAACTTGGCTATCTGCCAGTTCAGAGGTCGCAATGACGTAACTGGTTGAGAAGCCACCAAGCTTCAATCAATAGGTGATACTCGTCTTTTGTAAATGTCAACGAGTATCGAGACCTGTCTTTTGTAAATGTCAACAGGGCTCGGGATTGAGACTTAGCTGTCTGCTGGTTCAGAGGTCGCAATGACATAACCAATTGAGACGCCACTAAGCTCAACGGTAGATGAAACTTGGCTATCTGCCAGTTCAGAGGTCGCAATGACGTAACTGGTTGAGAAGCCACCAAGCCCAATCAATAGGTGATACTCGTCTTTTGTAAATGTCAACAAGTATCGAGACCTGTCTTTTGTAAATGTCAACAGGGCTCGGGATTGAGACTTAGCTGTCTGCTGGTTCAGAGGTCGCAATGACATAACCAATTGAGACGCCACTTAAGCTCAATGGTAGATGAAACTTGGCTATCTGCCAGTTCAGAGGTCGCAATGACGTAACTGGTTGAGAAGCCACCAAGCTCAATCAATAGGTGATACTCGTCTTTTGTAAATGTCAATGAGTATCGAGACCTGTCTTTTGTAAATGTCAACAGGGCTCGGGATTGAGACTTAGCTGTCTGCTGGTTCAGAGGTCGCAATGACATAACCAATTGAGACGCCACTAAGCTCAATGGTAGATGAAACTTGGCTATCTGCCAGTTCAGAGGTCGCAATGACGTAACTGGTTGAGAAGCCACCAAGCTCAATCAATAGGTGATACTCGTCTTTTGTAAATGTCAACGAGTATCGAGACCTGTCTTTTGTAAATGTCAACAGGGCTCGGGATTGAGACTTAGCTGTCTGCTGGTTCAGAGGTCGCAATGACATAACCAATTGAGACGCCACTAAGCTCAATGGTAGATGAAACTTGGCTATCTGCCAGTTCAGAGGTCGCAATGACGTAACTGGTTGAGAAGCCACCAAGCTTCAATCAATAGGTGATGGGGTCTCGTTTTCACGAGGGAACCGTTGTCATAGGTTTAATGTTAACATAACAGCGGAATATATGTGGTCCTACCATTCTATGGATGAGAATTGGTAGGTGATTTTGGAGGTCTCATTTTCACGAGAAGAAATGAGGGGACTGCTGTCATAGGTTTAATGTTAACGTAACAGCGGAGTATATGTGGTCCTACCATTCTATGGATGAGAATTGGTAGGTGATTTTGGAGAGGGAATCAAATGGGAGCAGGTCCCTTAGGATTTTTAGCAAACCCCCAGCTATCAACGGGTTTGATATGCCTTTACCAACTACCGTTTGGGTTGGGCTAGCCATGCTATTCCCCTCAGCATGATGAGTTGTTGAGGACTCATGTTGGGCTTAGAGGCCAACATTTTCCTCTATCCTTGATCGTTAAGGATGTCGGATTATCAGGTTGATGTCTGCACAACCTCGATTGTCTTCTAGGGTGACTAGTGCATGGCCAGGTCCCAGTTGATCCATGGTCGTATAGTCTTGCTTGGAGGAAGAGAAAGGCTCTCTTTGTGCGCATTTCGGACGCGCGGATCTCGATCAGAGGTGTAATGTTAACTTGATCGAGAGAAGGATTCTTGATTAAGGATAATACTTCTTTAAGAATTTGCCATTGATCGGCATCATGAGTAGGTCGCCACCTGCATTCATAAGGCGGTATGCTCCGTTTGAATAGACTGTCTCTATTACAAACGGTCCTTCCCATTTAGGCTGAAATTTGCCTTTGGTCTTGTGCGTCATAATCATCGGTCGTCTGACGGCTAAGACCAAGTCTCCTTTCTGGAAGATTCTCTGCTTGACCTTTTTATTGAAGGCTTTTGACATCCGAGCCTGATATAGCTCGATGTGTTGCTGAGCTTGTAGCCGCTTTTCGTCTAGGGCTTCGAGCTCTTGAAGACGCAGGCGATCATTGTCTTCTGATGTCATCTTAGTAGTCAAGGCTACCCGTAATGATGGCACCTGGATTTCCAATGGGATAACTGCTTCGCACCCATATACCAGGGAAAAAGGCGTATTGCCTGTCGGTGTCCGCACCGTAGTCCGGTAGGCCCAAAGGCATTCACCGAGCTTTTCGTCCCAATCTCGCTTATTTGAGGAGACGAACTTCTTGAGCAGCTTGATGATTGTCTTGTTGAATGCTTCTGCTAAACCATTGGCGGCAGGATTGTAAGTTGTTGAAGCCACATTCTGAATTCGGTATTTATCGCAGAATCGACAGAACCCTTGGCTTATGAATTGGGGACCATTGTCATGGATGATCCGCCTGGGGACACCAAATCGATGGATGACATGGTGTTTGATGAAGCTAACCAGATGGGAGGTTTTGACTTCGGCCAATGGTATGGCCTCTGCCCATTTTGAGAAGTAATCGGTTATTGCCAGGATAAACCGGTGACCTCTTGCCGAAGAGGGACTGATTGGCCCTACGACATCAGTTCCCCACGCTTCAAATGGCCATGAAGCAACAGTAGGGTGGAGCAACTCCGAAGGTTGGTGTATGAAGTCTGCATGGACCTGGCACGCCTTACACCTTCATGCATACTGGGTGGCATCGGCCATCATGGTCGGCCAGTAGTACCCAAGTCTGTGCAGCCTGTCTTTAAGCTTTGGACCCGGCTGGTGAGCTCCGCAAATGCCATCATGTGCTTCTTTAAGCACTTCTTGTGCCTCTGAATGAGAAAGGCAACGGAGAAGGACACCATCATATGAACGACGGTAAAGTGTCTTCAAAGCGGGATCATAGTAGAAGCGGGGCGACCTTCGTCTGATGGACGCCGCTTCTTTGGGATCATCCGGGAGCAGATCATGCAGAGCATAGTCAATGAGAGGGAAGCGCCAATCCCTCGGCTCAAGATCCACGGAGGTATTATAGACTTCTTGGATCTTTAGCATATACTTGGAGCATACGAGATGCCGGGTTGCGACTGTGAGGTGATACTCTGTGTCGGCCGGTAAGGCTAGCGTCGTCGCTAGTGCAGCGAGAGCATCCGCCTTGGTATTCTGAGATCGAGACACATGCCCGATGTAGAAGCCTTCAAATAAGCTAGCCAATTCGATGGCTGTATGATAGTAAGGCACCAAGTCCTCATGGCGGACTTCATATTCGCCTTTTACCTGGCTAATGATCAGCTTTGAATCGCCATAAGCTTCAAGATAGCGTACCCCCATTCCGTGGGCGAGCTGGAGGCCAATGAGCAGAGCATTGTATTCCGCTACATTATTAGAGCATGACTCTGTCAAGGAGAACGCCCTAGGAAGGATATGATCCTGTGGGGAGATGAACACAACCCCCACTCCGGCAATAATCTTTCCTTTGGGGCCCATCCGCGATGCTCCGTCAAAGAACATCTGCCATACTTCCTCTACTGAGGTTGCATTAGATTCGAAGACCTCATCAGGGATGTCTTCGTGAAGCTTTGAATGTTCCGGGACTGGATGCGCAGCCAAGAACTCTGCAAGGGCTTGGCCTTTAACCGCCTTTTGAGGGGTAATGGTTATGTCATATTGGGACAATAGCAGTGCCCATTTAGCCAACCTTGAGTTCAACGACCCTGGCTTCGTCATGAGAAGACGTAAAGGGTTTACCCTGGAGATGACATGTATGGTTTGGCCAACCAAATAATGTCGTGTCTTCTGGACAGCGAAGACGAGAGCTAAACACTCTTTTTCAATAGGATTGTAGCGAGATTCCGCTCCTATGAGAGTTCTACTCAGATAGTAAATGGCCTGCTCATGGCCATTGTCGTCCTTTTGAGCGAGGAGGGCGCCGAGGGAATAATCCAGGGCTTTCACATAAAGCAAGAATGGTTTCCCTGATGTAGGGGCCACCAAGACTGGAGGTTTTGTGAGATACCTCTTAATGTCTTCATAAGCTTCTTGACAAGCTTGATCCCATATGAAGGCAGTACCCTTCTTCATTAGTCGGGTAAATGGTTGGCAACGGCCCGATAGATTTGCTATGAATCTTCTGATATAGGCTAACCTGCCTTGTAAGCCTCTGAGCTCTTTGAGGTTCCTTGGTGGATGCATGTCCTGGATGGCTTTGACTTTGTCTGGGTCTAGATGGATTCCTTTTGATGTGATTATGAACCCAAGGAATTTGCCGCTGGATACTCCTAAAAAGGATTTTGTCGGGTTCATTTTCAACTGATGAGCCCGCATTATATTGAACATCGTCCTCAGATCGCGAAGATGTTCATCTTTGAGGCGACTTTTGACAGCAATGTCGTCAACATAGCACTCCACCGTCTTCCGGAGATGATCGCGGAAGATCATGCTCATTGCCCGCTGGTAGGTTGCCCCGGCGTTCTTCAGTCCGAAGGGCATTACAGTGTAGCAGTATACCCCCAAAGGCGTTCGGAAAGAAGTATGCTTCTCGTCGTCGGGATACATCTTGATCTGGTTGTACCCTGAGAAGCCGTCCATAAAAGACATCCTCTCGAACCCGCATGTGTTGTCAATCATGACATCAGTGATGGGCAGTGGGAATTCATCTTTGGGACAGGCCGTATTGAGGTCACGGTAGTCGATGCAGATCCGTATTTTCCCATTCTTCTTGAGGACGGGGACTATGTTAGCCACCCAATCTGGATGTTGTTCCTCCCGGATGAAGCCACAAGCAATGAGCTTATGAACTTCGGCTTCAATAGCCTCCATGATGTTTGGGCGGAACCGACGTTGTTGTTGCTTGACTGGCTTAACGTCGGGCTTGATGTTTAGACGGTGCATAGCGACCTGTGGATCGAGTCCAGGCATGTCTTCATAGCTCCAGGCGAAGACATCTATATACTCTTTTACGAGCATTATCAATTCTTCTTTTTCGATAAGTGATAAGCTTTCACTTATGAAAATAGGCTTGGGGTGATCTTGACTGCCCAAGTTGACTTGGATCACCTTGTCTTCGGTAGGTGGCTCGCGCAGCTCGAACCGCTTTTCCCATTGGAGGCTTAATTGCTGGGCCCAAGGTTCCTCATCAGCAGCTTCCGCAGGTTCCAATTGACTGCCCGAGGTCATATTCACAGTGAGGCCGTTGAACATTCCTCCTATGCTGATGTCAGAGTCCCATTCGGCAGATGAGTCTGACTGTGATGGAATTGGCTCGTCGTCTTTGACTTGAACCGTTACTGATGATGTGGGTGTAACATAACCCAACCCCCTGCGTGTACTATCATAGTAATTTGCAGGTTTCCCTTTCGGGACAGCATTACGCATCAGACCGCGTCTTCCCTTTCCGAAGTTCAGGCCGCCTGCCTGCTTTAAGTCATATCCCATCTTCTCCATAATATGGCGTGCCGGTTGCGCATAATGGAAGAACTGTGGGGCTTCTGAGTCCGAGCTTGAATCTGTAGGTGCAGGTCTCCGTGGCTGGGTTCTACCGAAAATTATCGGCAACTGACCTTGTTTGGATGGAGGGATCACCAGCGTGGCCCCTTCTATAACCTCCACAGATGTAGTAGCCGAACTTGGCTCATGTACGGGCATGTGAAGAGAGCCATCCATGATGGATTTAATTGACTCGATGCTCGCAGGATAATCAAAAGAAATATTATCATTAATTATCCATTCGCCTTCCTCATCAGAAGGGATCTTACATCGGGGATCATTAAAGCATGCTACTATTGGCTCGCCAATCAAAATGGCTGGCGTGCCCATTTCGGATTCCGAATCCGCCTCATTGCCACTTCCATCACTGTCTGGCAATGGTTCTCCCGGCGTTCCACTAGCCTCTTGATATAGGAGAGCATCTGTGAAATAGTTTTCTACCCCCTTGAAGGGCTGCTTCTCAGCGAAGACAGTTCGTACTGTCGCATCATCCTCAACATACTTGAAGCACTGATGGAGAGTGGAAGGAACGATCCAGTTGGCATGGATCCATGGTCATCCCAGTAGCAGGTTGTATGATGTGTCCGCGTCAATGACATAGCATGTCACTTCTGACTTCAGGCTTCCGATTCTGCAGCGAAGCCGAATCTTTCCAAGCGGATGGCTGCTCCCGGCGTTAAAATCGTATATTGTAGTGGTGGTGGCAGACAACCTGTACAGTGGTATGCCGAGGAAGTAGAGGAGCCTTTTGGGGATGATGCTGAGCGCAGACCCCGGATCGACTTGTATCCTTTCAATGCAGGTTGAACCGATATATCCGGTATAGTACAGAGGTTGATCATGCTTGTTGTCTTTGAGAAGCATATCTTCCGCCGTGAAGGTAATGGCAGGTACCTTTGACTGTGCGTGATGGCACTCTGAGCAGGAAGGGCGCATCTCATCATCAGGAACCTCGGGCATGCATGTCAGAAAGGACTCCGAGTTGGCTAGCGCATCTCTGAGTGCCTCTCTTGTCTCTTTAGAGAGACGAAGGAGCTCGTGTATTGTGATACGAGCCGGGATATTGGCTAAGTGGGCCAATATATCAAAGCGAAAGGGCGTGGCTAGCCCTTGGCTTGGTGGTTTCTTCAACACCTGGTCGAATCGCACCTCCTTAGGTTTTTCCCTCCCTTTGGTCAGGACTGGAGCGGATGTCGGCATTGGTACTGACGTTGTTTGCTGTGGTACCTCGTCAGTAGGTTTGTCATACTGCCTTAGGTATGACTTTCCAGACCGGGTGCCCGTCTGTTGAGGCGCATCTGCCTGCGCTGTACAGGCATGCTTTTCTTCTTCAGAATCGCTGAGGGAAGCCGAAGTAAGATTACCATCGTCTGGCAGAATAGAGACGACATTGCAAGACTTGCCCTTTTTGCTGGAGTCCTTCGACGTCTGCTGTATGTCTTGGACGAGGTCGGGGTGTATCCATATAACTTCCCCTGTCTCCAATGTCAAAGGGGCGAAGCCCTTGTTGTTTTGAGTCATGGCTGGAGGATGCTTGACTTCCAACCGCGGCATCGGGGCTGGATAGGTCCCGTCAGGAACTGTGACCTTCTGGGCAGTGCCGAACTCAAGAGTCACCATATTGGCAGTGACTTTCTTCTGTTCCGTCTTTAGTGTGAGGACGCCGGCATCAATCAGGGCTTGTATCCTGTCCTTGAGGACATAGCACTTGTCAGTAGGATGATGGACCATCCTATGATAAAGATAGTATTTGGGGTCATTTGTGCGCCCTATCTCATTAGGACGCCGAGCATCTGGCAGCTTCATCTTATTCCCTTTATGGAGCAGATGGAATATCGTGACCACCTGGTCATCTCTGAAGGAGTACTGCTTCGGAGGAAACTTGGGCTCTTGGCTGTTGACGCCGCTCTTCTTAGCCCTTGACTGCATGTCCCCGGTCAGCTCGACGGACATAATTTCCTTCCCCTTAGCTTGGGAAGACTGTGGGAGATCGCTACGCCCTTTGTTGTTCGCACCCCATTTGCTTCTAGGGACGGACGGCTCAAACTTCTTAGCCGACTTCTCGGCTATCTCAGCTTGTTCGACCAATTCTTTCCAAGTATGGGCTTTGACAGCCCCCATGCGAACTTCTACTTGATCCAAGAAGTTGTGTCTGCATGTCTGTAAGAGCATGGGTAAAGGCATCCCTGCTGGGCACATCAGAGATAGATTTCTGAACCGCTCAATGTATTCACGGACAGATTCGCCTTTCTTCTGCACGGTAGAAAGGAGCTTGTCCATGGTCACTTCGGTGTCATCCTCATAGAAGCGAGAGAGGAACCGAGTTTCCAGGTCGATCCAGGAATTGATAGAGCCTGGGGGGAGACTACGAAACCAGTCAAATGCCACCCCTTTCAAGGTGCCGATGAACAACCTAGCCATGATGGCGTCGTTGCTTAGAACATTACCGGTCTGGGACCGGAAATAGTAGATGTGCTGATTGGGCGAGCTCTTACCATCATATGCATGCAATGTTGGTGGTTTGAACTTTGACGGATATGACACCGAATCCCATTCCAGTGGGTAAGGACGGACTACCCCCACTTTCTTCAATTCATCCTTCTGAGCCAGGGATGAAATTTGAGCTTGAAGGCCTTTAAGGACTTCGGCATCCAGGGAAGAGCCTCCCTTAGATCTCTCCGTTTTGGGCGGATCATTGCTGAGGTGTCCCTCCTCGTCATGATTGCTCCCGGTATCGTCATCCCGGTTGTTGAGGAGCTGAGCTAGCATCTGTTGGATATTGTCCAGGGCCTCTTGCTGAGTTCTAGAGGTCTGCTCCTGAGCTTCCAAACGCCGACGAAGGTCGTCGTTGGCGTTCTCGGCCATATTGACCGATGCTTTGTCCGTCCGTATAGAACTGACTGTTGCTGAAGAGGCATACCCACTGTCTCCATCTTCTCCATCAGATGATTGGGGTGATCATCTGGGCTGTGGCGAGATCAGGGTCTTTGAGAAAGAAGGCTGCTCATAGTTATAGGGTATTGCCACCCTAGACCTGGTGTTTCGGAAAACACCTTCTTCACGCACCAAGACTTCACCTAAGCCTGGGCAGTAGTCTGGATCTGGGGAGCCGAAAGGGGTGTCGTCAGAGGCTTGACTTCTTCCGCGCGGCTCTCGCCCCCTTCCGGTCATGTTGACGGATGCAGAGGCTGGATCCGGTGGCCCGCTCCTTTTGGGATGCCTCATCGGGACGCGCGCAGACAGTCGATCAAAGACTGATCGCCGGTATGGAGAAGTGGCGAGGGTCGGTCGTAACCGACACTGCATAGAATGGACCATCACCAACTGGCATTCACATCGTCGAAGACAGGAGGAAGTAGTCTGGAAATGCTTCAATCTCCGCTTGTCCGCCAAGAATTCTCGCAGGTCGGCCCTGTAGGGGCCTGAACAATCTGGTATATGGGACAACGCATCGTTCCCCTTATTCCTGCGGAAAGGATCAGCACCGCATAATGCTCTGGTTCTAGCCTCGCGGCTGTAAACCCGATGAGTACGCCGAGGTACAATAGCCTTACTTGTGAGGACAGGGCTAGCAGTAGGCATTGCTGCTCTAGGCGACGGTATGATCGCCGTCTTGACTTTATGGTTGGCAGCATTGTTGGCGCAGGCGGGCATCTTGCCTTTTTCTTCATAAGAGAGGCGCGGATTTGGCGTGGCTACGCCTGAAGCTTCAGCAGAGGACCTCTGTTTAGGCCTCCATATCCGTTTTGGCAGAGGATGCATAGGTTCGCAAGGAACCTGAATAGCCACAAGCGGGGCTGTGGGGTGTTGGCAAAATTCTGCCTCTGGTTTCTGATTTGAAACCTTGGTCATGAAGACCTTCCCGTGCTTCCGTGCTCGAAGCGTTAGGCCACCCCCAGAGAGGACTTCTTCAAATCTTCTTTGATCGATCTGGATAACCAGGTTCTCAAAAGTGCAGGATCTGGGCTGCGGACATGTTTCCTTGTTGCGCCAGAGAACTGCGGCAGGTTTGCAGAGAACCTTTTCCGTCTCCGCAGAGACTTTGCTTGAAGATTTAGCCAGAGAAGATCTGGCTGCACCGATTTTTCTGAATTCAGAGATAGACCCGAAGGTCTGTTCGTCGCATTGCGACACTTGATTCTCAGCAGAGGAGAATACATTCCCCAGCGGAGTCGCCACCTTGTTTTCCATTAATTTGCAAAAGGGGAAAACTTACAAATAAAAGTTTGAGGAGCTAAATTACAAGTATTCTCAAAAGATTACAAGTAGATCTCCTCAGAGATTCTAGAGAAGTGTGCCGATAGGAGTCTGGTCAGCGCGCGACCACTTTGTCCCTTTGACGATGCGAGCGATGAGATTCCCTTCTCGCCTGGTTCCGGGAATCAGAGAATAGAGGGTTGGTAGAACCCTCTTGCTGCTTCTCAAAATCGCCTTCAATTAGGAATTCCTTCTCGCCTGGTTCCGGAGATTCCTTGAGAAGAAGAACGATGATAGGGCATCAACACCCTAGATAGAGAAAGCAATTCTCTAAAAGGTCTCTGAATTCGAAAACGCACGGTGCGTTATGAAGAAGCCTCGGTTGAAGAAGTTGATTGATCGATTCTCGTGATCAGAAGGCGATTGATGGCTCCTTCCTCTGCGATCCCCTCTCCCCTCCTTGTACCCATGGCGGGTTATTTATAGGGAGAGCAAGGGTATAATCGTCCCCTTGAAGATATGGAAACAGATTGAACCGAATCTGTTTGAATCTGGAAAGTAGCCTTGCTGCGAGGCTAGGATAGCTTCCGCGGAGCTAGAAAATGGCAAGTCGGTTGATCTTTCCGATTTGTTATGATCCTTTCCATATCGTTGAAGGATTTTCCCTGATCCTCTTACTCGTTTCAAGAGAGTCAAGAGATTGCGGCAATCACCTGCCATATTTGAATCCCGATTGGATTTGATTAGCTTAGATCTGATCTCATCAGGAGATTTGATTGGTCAAAGGCTGACCATAGCAGGCTGATGGCGGAGTTGCCCGCTTTGAAGCTCATAGCGGAGCTAGAGGCAATTCCTGGCGAAGTCCGAAAAGAGGCTTTTCGGCGAAGCTGTCAGTTAGCTTCCTGGCGATGCTCTGGATGATGTTAGCCTCTCACACGAGGCTATCTCCTTGGGCTAATGTAATGCTAAATGCTAGCATTTTAGACCTGCTGAGGTCTGTTTAGAAACAATCCGGGTTCACTGTTCTGCTTGCTGGATCAGTGGAGTCCAAACTGCTTCCTTGTCCCTTGGAGGTGGGTGAAAACTGGTCTTCAGCTTGTCTGTCCCTTGTCTTTTGTAAATGTCAACAAGTTTAGACATCGTTCGGACCAATGAGAATCTTGTCTTTTTTAAGTGTCAACAATGGTGATTCAAGAGCTCGCGCGTCAAGATCGCGTCTAGCACTCGGTTGGAGTCAAGCTCATTTGGATCGCGTTTGGATCGAGTCGACTTGGAGACGGAGTTCTACAAGAAGACTTCGGTTTGTTTAGTTTAAGATTTTGTTTAGATCATTGTAAAGATTAGATAGTGTCGATATGCTCAAGTTCACAATATACACACAAGTTTTAAGTTTATTGGTTTTTGGTTTTCGGTTTAACCAATATTGAATTTCATGTCAAAAACATAGATAAAATATCTTTTATGTATATTGGATTATATCCATATACAACATGCTTCAAAGTTATTTCAATATCATGTTTTTGTATTTACATGTGTTTTGAAAAAATCGGATGTCCATTTCAAAAATCCAAGTTTTGAAAAATACAGATTTTGGTTTAAGGTAAAATTTCAAGAACACAAAAATGGTTCAAATTGTTTATAATATGTGTTGAATTTTTGTCACACATATTTGTATTTCAAAGATCTAATAAGAACTGACTTTTGTAGATTTTATGTGATTTTATGGGGTTTAATCAAAGGTAAAAAGACAAGTTTTTAATCCCTAAACAGTTTGACCTGGCTGTCTGCCGATCGATCGAGACAGAAGTCGGTCGACCGACGTGCACAGGACGTGCACGCAGCCTGGGCTGGTGGGCCGGTCGACCGGGCAGTCGACCGTCCAGAGAGCTCTGCTATTTGGAAATGGCCCGGTCGACCGGCCGGTCGACCGGCAGATAGCTGCTGCTCTCTGTATCTAGTCCCAGTCGACTGGGCGGTCGACCGGTGGCACAACGGTCATAAAATGACCGTTGGGCCGGTCGACCAGGCGGTCGACCGGAAGGGCAAATCTGCCCTTTCCTGCTGCCAATGGGCAGAAATTTTGTAGGGCTATAAATACCCCATTCTTTGACTAGTTTCTTCAAGATTTTTAAGAGCAAAAATTCCTATATTTCATTAAGTCTTTAAAAGAGTTTTATGCCAAAAGATTTGACCTTTATTTGTTTTTAAAGGGTTGGAATAAACAAGAAAAGGAGAAGTCTTTGGGACTTGTTTTGATCTTCATTTATATTTCAATCTAAAAGTTTTTTCAAGAGTTTTTCTTTGTGTTTTTAATTTTCAAACTCTTTATAATCTCACACTTGAGCTATCATATCTATCCTATCTAATAAGATCTATTTTGTGGGAAAATTGGTTTGTGGTTGTTGATATCACCAAGAGTTGTAAACCTTCCATACTTTGTGATATCCCTCTAGTGAGAGGTGATTGTGTTGATATCCCTCTAGTGAGAGGTGATTGTGGAAGTTGTTTTGGTATCCTTCTTAGTGAAGAGGTGATTGTGGAGTTGTGGCTTTGAGCCTTATCCCTCTTGTGTGATGTTGATATTTGTTTGACTAGGTGTCTATCCCTCTAAATGTAGAGGTGATTTGTGTTGTGCCTTGCCTCTTGTGTAGAGGTTGTATTATTGAGAGAGGAGTTGTGTACTCCTAGTTGTATTTACCCAAATCCTCAGTGTAAGTTCCCTGTGTGGGAAGTTCTGTGTGGACGCTATAGTAGAAATCCTTCTGTGTGAAGGCGGGGACGTAGAGCTGGGTGCTCAACCTCAAAAAATATCTCGGTGTTTGTGATTGATCCACTATCTCTAAACTCTCTCTCTTATATTGTGCATTGCATCATATTGTTCATATCATATATATGCTTGTGTTGATTGTGTGTGCCCATACTTGTGTTCAACCAAGAGGGCTTTACATAGCACCTCAACTCTTATTTAGAGGAATTTAGAGGAGATAGTCCAGAGCCCTTCACCAGGAATTCGGCTAAACTCTTTGGTTACACTAAGTGTGTTACATTTAGTTTTTAATTCCGCATTATTTGTCATTAGATTAGCCTTACACCTATTCACCCCCCTCTAGGTGTACTTTCAGTGCAGTTACTGAATTAGCGTCTTCAGGACAGCTGGATGGCGATTCTACGAGATCATGGTACAGTGGGCTCGAACAAATTGGCTTGAAGTTAGATCAAGCATTAGGAGGTGCATCGACCTGCCGTTTGGAAGCACGTGACAGTAGTGTTTTGAATAAGAGAAGGTGAAATTCGGCACCGATACTCACCATTTGCATGGTCTTCTTGAGTTGGTTCACGTGGATGTTTGGGATCCTATCAAGACTGTATCAGTTGAAGGACATAGGTAATTTGTCTTTATTGTAAATGATTATTCTAGGCATTGTTAGATATACCCGATGAGACAAAGAGTTGAAACCTAGAGTTGTTGGTGAAGCAGAATGAGCTAATGGAAAATAAAACATGTAGAAAGATCAAGGTGTTCCGGTATGATCATGTTGAGGAGTACAAGGATTCTTTCCTACAATTTGGCCCGAACAATTGTATTCTTATCCACTTCACAAATGAAAAAAATGGTGTAGCCAAAGAAGTGAATCGTGCCTTGCTAGAGAAGATTCAGTTTTTGTTGTTTAATGCATTGTTAGACAAATTGTTTTTAGGCTGAGGCGATTGTGTATGCTAGTCATCTTTTGAACAGGCTATCGATGACTACGATAGGAAGTAAAACTCCATTGGAGATTTGGTCACGTGGAGCTGCTCGTGACCATGGTTCACTTGGAGTATTTGGTTGTCCGGCCTATGTTGATGTTAAGAACGACATGTTGGACTCTAAGGTGAATAAATTGGTATTTTTGGGATACAAGGAAGATTTGAAAGGCTAGAGGTTATGGGATCCGAAAAACAAAGAGTTTGTCTCGAGCAGACATGTCATATTTGATGAGACTTCAATGGTGAAGCCTACCGTCTCCCAGCATGTGGAGACAATTAAGATCAAGTCAGAAGTATCGTAATGGGTGGAGGTTGATACTACTCCACATTGTCCAGGTTTAGTATCATTTGGGATTCCATTGGTCGTGATACCGGGTGGAGATCGAGTAGGCGATATGGATACTGAGCATGTTGAAAAAGATGGTTCAAATGTAGTTAGAGGAACCAAAGGGAATCCATGAGGGTGGGTTGTAAAGAAACATGTATCTCATGTTGATGAGATTCATATGACTAGGCCAGTTGGGTTTGTTGCTGCAAAGAAGAGAGTTGGTTAAGCTCGGTGAAGCTCATTTGAATGAACTACAAGCGGCTTGATCCCTCAGGCAAAGGGTACGTAGGCAGCCGTGATGGCACAACTGTTTTGTAATGCAGCCCGTATGAAGCTATTTGGTGTATTTGAGTTCTCAAGAATTGGCAGCAGAAGTTGATTTGGACTTCACGTAGAGGTGAAGAGTTTGGACTTCACGTAGAGGTGAAGTGTTGTGATCTCAATGAACATTTGATCTTCTGGTGAGAAGATAGTTGAGCTTGCATAAGGGGGCGTGCATCCAATTTGTTGAGCCATGTTGGTGTTTGGTATGCTTGACTCAGATTTGGTTGAACCATCTTGAAGACATTTAGACTAGAGTGCCAGTCAGTTGGAGAGTCTGTGTTAGCTCATGTTGGGTTCTTCTTGAGGTCATTTGAAATGGTATTCCATTCAGTTACTGAGTTGTAGACACGTTCGTTTGTCTGCTCATATGGTGTTGATTCTCTTCGGTGAAGTGTTGGGAAGGCATGTATGACACATTCTGTTTGGATAGCTGAGCTGAAATTTGGAATCCATGCAATTGATATTAGAATTTGGAGAGAGTTTCCTGAGGAGACGACAAACAATTTGAATTGATTCAATATTTGGATCCGTTGAGATCGTTTATGTGTTTGGAGAGAGTTGCTAGTGGCGACGATAAGCTCAATTATGGATTGAATCAATCATTTGAATCCCATATGACCATTTGAAATCAATTGTAAGTATGTACTGGCGATTCGTTTGGAACTGGTTGGTCTATTCGGCCAAGTCGAGATCGTGTGTCGATTTCGCCAAGATCATGTGTCGATTTCTCCAGAGTGCTTTTGTTCGCCCTCGAGCAAAACATAAAAACTAATCCTAAGAGATTATTTTACCACTTTCACAAGTCACTCGATTGCACTGAGCATGTGCAACAAGTCATTAAACCTCTAGGTTACCCCTAGAGGACGAGTTTTGTCTCATGAGGGTTTTCAGTGATTGCACCCACAAAATTCATAAAGAAGAGAAAAAATGTCAGTATTTTCGAAAAGCATTTTGAAAGGAGAGAAAATATTTGAGGTATTATTGTAAGAATTTGAGTAGCCTATAAGTCATAGGAGAATCGAATTTTTCATTCCTAAACTTTGTCTTTATTCATAAAACGTGTTATCAATCAAAACTAAGGAGTCAAATTGTATTTCTTATCTAGTCTATTACTTTACCCTAAGTCATATCCACCTTCGTGTCCATGAAATTTTGACTAAGGGTTCTTTAATCTTAATTATTATGCCTTAATTTTTTTTTGTGGTATTATTCCTTAGTTCAATTAGGCTTTCTAATCTGCCCATGTAACGAGCCTTTAATTGGTGACTCCCAAACCAAACGGTCTTAGGACACCGGGTGAGAAAATACCCCAATGACTTAAAGACTCGAGCAAATAAGGCCACAAAACTAAGGATTTTATTATATGAATTGCTTTTAGGCGTGAATACTTATGCTTTATGCGGCACAAATATCCAGCTTAATCAGAAGATTTTTTATATTATATATATATATATTTCTTTTTCTTTTTCCTTTTTTATTAATATGGCATAAAAATTTTTGTTTTTGAACCCTAAGTGTGTAAGTACATAAAGTGTACATATTTCATTAGGGTAAAGATCAAGACTAAAAGTATGTGCATATTTCATTAGGGTAAAGATCAAGACTAAATTACTTTTTCAAATTTTTCCTCCTAATTTTAGAAATCAAACAAGTCATCTTATTTTGACCAAGTATAAGAAATCATAATAATAATTCTCCTATTCCTTAAAATTGACTTAATTTCTTACTAAAAAAACACATAATACTATTTTTTTTCAAATTTTGTTTTTTTAAACAATGTTAATCATGTTAGAACCCTCCCCCACACCTATCTCATGCATTGTCCCTAGTGTATGACGGAGATGTATAGATGCATGAAATGTAATGTAAAAGAGGTAAAGTTATCGATACACTAGGTCGAAAAGACTCATAACCGTTTCATTTACCGACACCCATTCCAAGAAAGATTTAAGGCATTGACCATTTACCTTAAAGTTATTTCCATTCTTGGTGTCACTGATCTCTACAGCACCGTGTGAAAACATGGATTTTACAACGAATGGCCCAGTCCATCTTGATTTTAGCTTTCCTGAAAAAAGATGAAGCTTAGAATTATAGAGTAAGACTTTTTGTCCAGGGACAAATATTGTCCTTATGATGTGTTTATCATGAAAAATATAAACTCTATCTTTTGTGATCTTAGTATTTTCATAGGTCTCATTTCTTAACTCCTCTAATTTGAAAATTTATAATTTTTGAAAGTCATCGGCATAATTCAAATCGAAATTTAACTGCTTGATTGCCCATAAGGCCCGATGCTCTAACTCAACGGGTAGGTGGCAAGCCTTCCCAAAGACTAACCTATAAGGAGATATCCCGAGAATTGTCTTGAAAGCGGTCCGGTAGGCCCATAGGGTATCTACAAGTTTGGTGGAATAATCTTTCCAGTTTTGATTCACAATCTTCTCCAAAATAAGTTTGATTTGTCTATTGGAGACCTTAACCTGTC
This sequence comes from Agave tequilana, assembly GCA_038442645.1. NCBI lineage: Eukaryota > Viridiplantae > Streptophyta > Magnoliopsida > Asparagales > Asparagaceae > Agave > Agave tequilana. The sequence goes on along the minus strand of JAVJIF010000529.1, from coordinate 87,858 downwards.
CACTGATTTGAGGATGATAAGGTGTGAACAACTTGTGAGTTATGGCATACTTTCGCATAAGAGTTTCAAAGGATCTATTGCAAAAGTGAGTACCATTATCATTGGTGATAGCATGAGGGGTTCCGAAGCGTGAGAAAATGTTCTCTTTCAAAAACTTTATGACAACTTTGTTATCATTAGTTTTACTTGGAATGGCTTCTACCCACTTGGACACATAGCCCACAATAACTAATATGTATTGTTTTTTAAATGAATTAAGAAATAGACCCATAAAGTCGATACCTCAAACATCAAAAAGTTCTATTTCTAGAATTGGGTAGAGGGGCATCATATCTCATTTCGAGATCCTTCCTACTATTTGGCATCTAGGGCACGTCTTGCAAAATTCATAAGCATCTTTAAACAAAGTAGGACAATAGAACCCACTTTGTAGCACTTTTTAAGCAGTCTTACGGGGACCAAAGTATCCACCGCATGCAAGTTCATTGAGAATGCATCTCTTAATAATTTGGTCAGAACAGTACTTAAAAAGATACGGTTTCTCCCAAAAGAAATACTGGACTTGAGGTAAGAACCGGTATATATCGTTTTTAGACCAATGAGATGGAGTTTAGTTTGTACTAAGTAATTCATCATATCAGCAAACCAAGATTCCTAAAAACAGTTAAGAGTTTTTCATCAAGAAAGTCATCATTTATGGGCAATTCATTGCATGAAGAATTTGGAATACGTGAGAGATGGTCAGGAACGACATTTTCTACGCCTTTCTTATCTCAAATCTCGAGATCAAATTCTTGAAGAAGGAGGATCCAACGAATGAGTCGGGCCTTGGCATCCTTCTTCATCATGAGGTACCTTAGCGCAGAATGATCGGTGAAAATTGTGGTTTTGGACCCTGGTAGATAGGGACGAAATTTCTCTAAAGCAAACACTACTGCCAAGAATTCCTTCTCAGTTGTAGTTAGTTCATTTGAGAATCGTTAAGAGTCCTACTAGAGTAGTAAATCACGTGCTTCTTGTTATCAATGCGCTGTCTTAGGATAGCGCCTATGAAAAAATCAGAAGCGTAGCACATGATTTCGAACAGCTTAAACCAATCCGGTGCAGATATGATTGGTGCAGGAATAAGCTCTTTGTTAAGCTTCTCTCAAGAATTTATACATTTATTATCAAAAGTGAAGGACACATCCTTAGCTAACAGATTAGTCAAAGATCTAGCAATCTTACTAAAATCTTTGATAACACTAGAAACTGGCATGTCCTAAGAAGGATCGAATATCCTTCACCCATTTGGGCGTGGGGAGTTTAGCAATAACCTCAATCTTGGCTCTATCCACTTCAATTCCTTTCTTAGAGATTTCATAATCCAAGACAATTTCATGTCTTACCATGAAGTGGCATTTCTCCCAGTTCAGTGTCAAATTTTTCTCAGCACAACGTTGGAGGACAAAGTTCTAGATGGTGAAGACATTGAGTGAATGAATCACGTAGATGGATAAATCATCCATAAAGATTTCTAAGAATCATTCTACTATATCAGAGAAAAGACTCAACATATAATGTTGAAACGTTGTTGGGGCATTGCACAAGCCAAAAAGCATTCGACGATAAGTAAATGTTCCATATGGACATGTGAAAGTAGTCTTTTCTTGGTCCTCAGGAGCAATAAGAATTTGATTATACCCCTAATAACCATCCAAGAAATAGTAATACTCGTGGCCAACCAAACGTTCAAGCATTTGATCAATAAAGGGAAGCGGAAAATGGTCCTTACGAGTTGCTGCATTAAGCTTCCTATAGTCAATGCAAATTCGAATTTTCATGGGAAGTCGAGTTTGGACCAACTCTTTGTTCTCGTTTTCCACCACGGTGAAACTGAATTCTTTGGAACCGCATGGACAGGACTAACTTATTGGCTATCAGAAATGGGATAGATTATCCTGTTGTCTAAGAGTTTCACAATTTCAGCATGAATAGCCTCTTGCATTATAGAGTTTAACCTAAGTTGTGGGTCTCTTTTGGTGTCGCTTCTTCATTGAGATGAATGCATGTTGAACTATTGTTGGACTCAATCTCTTTATGTCGGTCATAGTCCAACCAATGGCTTCCCTATATTTTCTAAGAATAGTTTTAAGATTCTCTTCTAACCCGTCATTTAAATGGGTGGCAATAATGACAGGCTTGGTCTCTTGTTCGCCTAAATAGACATACTTGAGATGCATAGGTAAGACTTTCAATTCTAAGGAAGGGGAAGGCTCACTGGAAGGATGAGTCAAATTTATTGGCTGCACATTTAGTGAAATAGGATTCGAGGCCCAATTCACAGCAGACTTGACAACCTGATCTAGGTTAAAGTCGTCAGACTCTAACTTAAAGTCACAATCAGTTTCTAGTTCCAATTCTTCTCTATGTTCACTTGTCAAGTTCTCAATGAGGTTGACTTTAAATGTTTGATCCTCAACATTACGGAGTTGCTTTCCTAGGTTGAAGACATTGACTTTTCTAGTCATGTCCCTAAACGGTAACCTCACAGATCCATTCCTATAATTGATAATAGCGTTAGCAATAGCAAGAAATGAGCGCCCTAAGATAACAGGAATTTGAGCCCTAGGATTGGACACAGGTTGTGTCTCAAGAACTATGAAATCAACGGGGTAGATAAACTCTCCGACCTGGATAAGGACATCATTAATTTTTCCCTTAAGAATTTTCACTGAACAGTTAGCCAGTTGGATTGTGACTCGAGTTGGACTAAGATCGCCCAACCCGAGTTGTTGATAAACTGAGAAGGGGAGCAAGTTGATACTTGGCCCCAAATCAAGAAGTGCACGACTAATCTCGGCTTATCCTATAGTGTAGGCAATGGTAGGACAACCTGAATCCTTGTACTTGATATGGATCAGACCCGATAGAAGCTCACTAATATTAGTGACTAAGTAGACTTTCTTGAGAATATTAGTCTTTCTCTTCTTGGTGCACATGTCCTTAAGAAATTTTGTATAGAATATGACTTGTTGGATAGCATCAAGAAGTGACACATTTATCTTCACTTGATTGAAGATCTCAATTATCTTATCCATGTGTGGATTCTGCTTATTATTTTTCAGTCTATTAGGAAATGGTACTATAGGCTTATGCACCTGACTGGTTGACTTATCCGTTTAAGATTCGTCAGATTTGGAAGGATTGGGACTAAATGAGGTGGATGCTTGTGTGTGGTTGTGCTGAATTGAATTGGATGGTGTTGATACTTGATTATCAAATTTTTTTCCCGACCTCAACGTATGAACGACATTATATTGATTCAATGATTGATTCTCAGCCAAATGGGTTTGTTGAGAATTTCTAGGATTCGTTTCTGGCTGACTAGGCAAGGTACCCTTTAGCCTCTCATTCTGTGAATTGGCTAATTGGCTCATTTGAACCTCTAACCTTTGTATTGTTTGCATGAGGGAATCTTGATTCTTCATTTACCTTTCTATGTTTCTCTCAAAATCAGTCATTCTCCTCTCAAGTTGAGGATTCTGGAAGGAAGATTGTGGAGCTTGATTGGAAAAGTTTTGTTAATAATTTGAAAAATTAGGTGGATGATTGGAAGAATTGTGATGGTAATTTGAAAAATTAGGTTAATGATTGGAAAAATTATTGGAATGATGGAAGTGGCTTGAATGGTTTAACCGTGAGTGGTCATTGTTGTTTTAGCTTCATGAGAAATTCGGTTGTTTTCTCCAGCCAAGATTGTACATTTGTTCGTAAAAATTATTGTTCGGCCTTGAAAAGGTTGCATTCATCGGTTTAGAAAATTGTTGCTGAGCTTGAAACACAGGACACTCCTCAAACATATGATTCATGGCTTAACAGTAAGTACAGCCGGAGTTGAAAATTAGTTTGGGCGACTTGATTGATTGGACTTGGTTCCTTAGTTTCTAAAGCTTTTAGTCTTCTCGCCAGGTTTGCTATTCTAGCCTCAGCAGTTATGGATGATTCAATTGAATGGAGACCTCCTTTTAAAGAGATGGAGTTTAAATTCTTAGACTTTTTATTAGTTGGTTCCCATTAGATGGTCTTTTCAGCTAGATTATCATATAAATCCCATCCTTTATTCTCATCCTTTTGAAAGAATCCCCTTTGGCACATGATTTCTAAGAGGGTCTTGGTTGAGTAGTCTAAATCGTCACAAAGAATTTGGCATTATCACCATTTCTCTATTCCATGAAGCATGCTAAAAACACAAGAGTTAACACTCGAAATGTATAAAGCTCAAACATTCTCATGAAAACAATATCATGAGTAAACAAATGAAATGTGAGTGAACAAGAATCATGTGAATAGCATTTTCATGAAAATAATCAATGAGGCTCAAAATAAACATGAAATTCTTTTAACAAAAACATGAAAATCATAAAAAATTATTTTTCATTATAATCAAACTTCAAGGTATATGTATGTTCTATCAAAACTAACAATATACATATATATCCAAAACACAAACGAGTCCATAATATAATTTGCGTGAAGGCAAGTGACCCAAGGGTATTCATGCATATTTATTAGTTTTAGACACAATTAACATATACATGAAGCAAAACATATTCAAAAATAGGGAAAATATGTATAAGTGAAAGAATCATCAAAACTAGGTTATACATGTACATGAAATGAGTACAAAGGAGCAATGAAGTACAAACATATAAGAATCAAATGTTACTCACTACTTGTACAAGTATATACATAAGTTTTAATAAAAATTACAATTAAACAAGTATTCACCATATGAAGTACAAAACCAAAACATGCTAAAAATATTTATATGTAAGCATGTAAACAAAAATAGGAGTTTAGAGATAGTTACCAAACCATATGCACTATACTCTAAGCCTCCAAAACATGGTGGTTCTCCCACCAAACTTCCTTGATAGCGGTGCATCAATTGTATGTCCATCTAGCCCATGCATCCACCACCAAGACACCAGTCCTCTTACGTCATGTGAGAGCCCACACCTGCATCAAACACAAGAGGTGGGGACTTTAGTACCCATTTTCTTTTGGGTCCATAGGGGTTAGCATAATTCGGAACCCAAACATTTTTATTAGAAAAATTGATAGAATTTACTTTGTCAAAATAAAATTTTGCTAAATGGCCTTTGCGGCCGCAATGTGTACATTTGTACACTCTAGCATGTACATGAGAATGAGCGTGATCAGGATGTGCAAAGTGTGCATATGTATGTCGTGAGTGATGTGCATGAACATGTGGAGCTTGTTTCTTTTGAAACAAGGTTCCCAATCTAGAATGATTAAATGTACAATTGCTCAAAGTTTAGCTCAAACAATTTATTCTATTTTTTAAAAATTAAATTTCATTTTTATCAATGGTAGCATGAAGAGCATGGCAAGAATGAGAATCAACAATCTTTTTCTTCTTAGAAATGTTTTCTTTTTCTTTTGAAACAATTTTTCTTTTCAAAGAGTTGTTTTCTTCCAAAGCAATTTCTTTTTCCTTTCCACCAAATTAATTTTATTTTTCAAGGAATTATTTCCTTCACAAATATCATTTAATTTAGAAAACAAGGAAATATTCTCCTTTTTCAAAGCTTCATTTTCTTTTGAAACATTTTCAAGTTTATTTTGAAAAGATCCTTTGCTTTTAAAATGGACTCATATTTATTCTCAATCTTTTATGGTCCTTCTTAAGCAAATCATATTTTTCAAGAAGTTGTTGACAAAATGAATCAAGCTCATCATAAGACATGTCAACATCCTCATCAAGCTCAGATTCGGAGTTTACCTCAAGGGGGTTATCCCCTTGGACCATGTAGCGTAAGTTGGAAGCATCACTTCCATCATCCGAGTAACTTCCCGCATAGTATTGCTTTTGTTCACCAAGGGAGACAATAGTATTCCATACTATAAAAGCCGAATCAAAGTTAGAAATCCTACATAAATAAACATCATTTAGGGTTGACTTTAAAGCATGGATGGCTTTTGCATTAGCCTCTAGATGTTTGCCATTTGAACAATGTGAATCTTTGATGGCGGCAAGATAAACATAAATGCCTAGGGCTTTGAGGTACATGGACATCTTAACTTTCCAAGTTTGGATGTTAAGAATGTCAAACATAGGAGGTGTCATGAAATCCATGTGTGTGTAAACAAATATTGTGATTAGCTAAAATGAGAATCTTTAACTCAAGGTTGTTAGACCCAAGTCAAGAGCACCAAGCTCTGATACCAATTGAAATCACCTAAAGGGGCGGTGAATAGGTGACTAGCTAATCTAATGATGAATTAATACAGAATTAAACTATTTATGTAAATTAAAACTATTAAGCTAAACACACAAGGTATAACAAAATAGTGTAGCCGAATTTCCGGTGAAGGGCTCTGGAGTATCTCCTCAAGATTCCTCTAGATAAGAGTTGAGGTGTCGTTATGAGTCTCTTGGTTGAATACAAGTGTGAGCAAACAATCCCAAGCATATAACAATTAAGCACAAGATATATCAAGCATATAAAGGTATGAGCAATGTAAGCATGCAATCGCAAACAAGGGAGATTTGTTTCGAGGTTCGAGCACCTTTGCTTTACATCCCCGCCTTCAACACTATGAAAAGTTTCCACTAGAATCAATCCCACCGGATCACTCGGTGCCGCAACACCTACAAGGAGTTCACACTAGAACTCTTGGACACACTAGTCCCTCTCTTGTTCCCGCAAGAACAACACACGCAAACACACTAGCTTGCTGAGGCCGCACCTCTACACCAAACTCCCACTAGAACTCGTAAAAATACGAACTCGCAAGTTCGCCTCCTCAAATACAAGATGAAACACTTGGTGATCTAAGCACTTTGAACATCTAAAAACACTCTCACAACAACTCTCCTATAGGATAGATATGGCAATGGAAAGCTCAAGTATGTGTGAGAAAACTAGGATGGATTTTGTGGTGAAAGCCTCAAGAAATCTCTTTTTCAAAACACTCTTGAAAAACTCTCCTTTTGATATGAAAGTATTAGCTCTAAAATAAGTGGAGAAAACCTCTGAAATAGATGGGAAAAACTAGCGTGAAAACTCTCTAAATATAGAAAATAGCCCAAAACAGCCACAATTTATAGGCCTAAAAAATATAGCCATTGGGGTCCAACTCAGCAGGAAATTCTGCTGTCGGTCGACCGGTCGGTCGAACACCAACGGTCGGATTTTCGACCGTTGGAAAAAGCGGTCGATCGTCTGGTCAACCGAAACTGGGCTTCGACCTAGCGGTCGACCAGGGCCATTTACAGAGAGCAGAAGCTCTCTGGCAATCGACCATGCGGTCGACCAGCCCTTGGCTATGCACGTTTGTGCACATCGATCGATCAGAGCGGTCGACCGACTTCTTTCTCGGTCGACCATCCGGTCGACCAACAGAAAGCCAGATCACCTGTTTTTAGGGATTAAAGGTTGGTCTTTTTATCTTTAATAAAATCCCATAAATTCTCATAAATTCTATAAAAATAAGTTCATTGATATACTTTGATATACAAATATGTTTGATTAAAAATCAAAACATATTATAAATATTTTGAACTATTTTTGTAATATAGAAATTTTGGCTTAAACAAAATTCTGTATTTTTTTAAAAACAATCTTTAAATTGAAAAATGATTTTTTTCAAAACTTCTCCAAATACAAAAACAAGATATTTTAAACACTTTTGAAGCTTAGAGTATATGGATAAGATCCAATACACATATGAGATGAAATATCTATGTTTTTGACAATTAAGCTCTAAAATAGTTTTGATAAAACACATGTATATTTTGAAGTTTAAAAATCAAAACGATATTTTCTAAAACAAAAAACTCTTTTATGAAAAAACATATAAATCTTGTGTGTGAGTATATATGAACTTGAACAATCCACCAACTAATCTATCCTTTATATTTTATCTAAAACAAAATCTTGACACTTACAAAACCCAACACAAGTCTTCTTAAAATCTTCTCTTGAAAATCTTCTTCTTCTTGACTTGGTCCAAAATTTTGATCCATGAGCTAGACTCCTCTTGAGTACTTGATGCGATCATGATGCGCGAGCTCTTGGATCAACACGTACTAGCTTCAAAACTTGACTTTGAATCCTTTGTTGAAGCTAAACACCTATTAAGATCTTGATTAAAAATCTGAGACTAATTAAATACAAGATCATTAGTACTATAACTACATGAGTTAATCATCATCAAAACTAGAGCGATGGGCCTTTGGGAAAACACCATTTTCTTCCTAACTTAACTGTAACTTATTTTCTTTTTCTTTTTAAGAACTAAAAGAAGATCTTTAATCATTCTTTGTAACATAAAAGAGAACTTGCTAAAATGCTTCCATCGCTAGCCACTCCTTTTGGATCACGACCCGCATAGTCACTTGCTATGCGATAGTATTGAGCACCTTGCACTCTTTATTTGTAAGTTCTGAAATTTTATATTCTTGTGTGTAGGTAATACCTCAATCAAATTTTGGCGCCGTTGCTGGGGAGGGACGGTAAGTAATTCTCTTTTTAAGTTTACTTTTTTTAGTTAACCTTCTTCTTTGTTCTTGGTGTACAGGTATAACAACAAGAAAATTTTTGCTGCAGTGGTCATATAAGTGGCCTTGAACTCTGCTCAAGAAAGCAGAGCCCAGAAGCCCTCAGATTTGCTACATTCCATTGGCAATCTGAAAGAACTACTAACCTGTATTTTTGCAGGTTAGCTGAATTGCAAAGCTAAATTTTTGTAGCTATCTATTTTCTTGACTAACTCACTATACTTACTTTCTAATCTTAACAGTAAAATGATGTTTGTTAAATGCTAAAAATGGTTTAGACTTTGCATTTAAGTACGTGTCTAATTCATTTACATTTTATATTACTGTTGAACAGTGTTGGAGCAAAAGGTATGTATTCATAGTATATAGTTTAGAAAACATTCTTGAGTGATTATTTGCTTGTTGAATGATACTTTTCTTTATCCTGCACACTTCGCACAATCAATCTTAAGGGCTTGTCGTACGAAGATAGGGGGAGCAAATGCTCCCCCAACTACTTCAACAAAGCCGCGAAAACGCACCGTGTTTCCCCACCTAGGTGTGGCCAGGTGGCCACACCCGGGGTACTGCTCCCTGATTTTACGATATACTTTTATCTCTTGCTGGATTTTTAGTTTTGGCTCCTGGATTAGACGAAACCTCCTTTGATCTTTTGCTTTAACCAATTGATTTGTGAAGATTTGTTTTAATTGGTTTTCAACTAATTTTATCTTCTCTGATTTGCCCTGATCTGCCTTGATCTTCTGATTTGAATTAATTCTGAATTGAATCAGAATTTTGATGGGCTTTTGGGCTCGTTTCTCTTCCCTCTCTTATAGCAATGGGCCTGCATTTTTTAAAAAAGAATATAAGACTAAATACATGATTTATTAGGCAATAATTATGAAAATGTGACATTATATATGCAATATATGTAACCAATCAGCGGTCAAGCCGAGATCGTGTGTCGATTTCGAAGAGATCATGTGTCAATTTCGCCAGGTGTTCATTAGAGTTCAACTCCGATTTGAAAAATCTTCACCGAGATGGCGAATGTAAACCAGGAGATAGAGTTTTTTGACTTTATGACATGACTTCGATCGACCGGGCAGTCGACTGACATGCACAAGGCTTGAATGATGTTACACGAGGAAGAAGAACCCATTATGGTTGGTCTGGTTGATCGATATTTCTAGTAAGTCCAATAACGACAGAGGGCATTGAGTGGTCGACCAGGCGGTCGATGCACACTTGGGTCAGTCGACCAGGAGGTCGTGCGATAGTCAGGTCAGAATGAATTCTGGATCTGACCTGGAGCTATTTTGGGGATTTCTTCTCTTCTCTATAAATAGAGACTTGAACGCATTTTTAGGGGTTAAGGATTTTTGGTGAGAGTTCTTGAGAGAACCAATTGTAATCCACTTATATCTGTTAGGATTATGACGTGAATATGTCATGAAGGTTGATTAATATCGGATTTAGCAGTTTCCTTTTCTGGATCTATTTTGAGCCCAAGTTGGATTTAAGTTTCTTTTATTCTAATTGAAGGTGTATTGAGTCTGACTTGGATTCAAGTTTCTTTTATTCTGATTAAAAGAGTTTGTTTAGGACTATGAGAGTTCTATGGTCTATAAATAAACCATTAGGGTTGGCCTTCAATGTATTCCAAGAGAATCCTATGAATTTGTAATTCCTAAGAGTGTAATTCATCTAGGTCAAAAATTCGTGAGAGAAGCTTAGCCACAAGGGTTCGTTGTTCTTAGCGGCCATCAAAGGCTTGTAACTTCTCAGCGTGAGGTGTAAATAATTCTTATTGTACTCCCTCAAAGTTTTAATAAAGTTTCTCTCCTTCTCCTAGGACGTACACACAATCTATTTAATCAATGGAATCACGTTATGTTGTGTGTTTGCTTTCTATCTACTTCAAAATATCTTCTTCTTCTCTTCTTCAAATTGCCTTAGTAGATCATGTGGTTCGTATCTGCTGCGCCACCCCAGTCAATCTGGTGGTTGGGGCGTCCTCTCCTGAAATCACGACAATTGGTATCAGAGCATACAAATTATTTACCAATAATTGGTATGAGATCAATGTCAACGTGAAGATGTTTGCGATCAAGTTTGATATTTAGAAGTTCGATGGCCTCATCATTTTCAGCAGGTGGTAGATTAGGATGAACGCCATCCTTACCCAGAGCGGGTTGAAGAAAACACGACTAGGGAGGGAGAAAAAGTCTCAAGATATGAAGGAAGAAATTTGGCAGGAGTTGGATGAGAAAGCCTTGACAGCTATTCAGCTTTACTTGGCAGATGAAGTGTTGGATGAGTTTTCTATGGAGAAAACAACGTCCTCGCTTTGGGAGCGATTTCAGAACCACTATTTGAAGAAGTCGTTGACGAATCGGTTGATTTTGAAGCAGCGTCTATTTCTTATCCGCATGCATGAAGGTACACTTATCAAATTTCACATTGCACAATTTTCCTCCATTATCAATGATCTAGATAAGAAAGAGGTTAAGATAGAAGATGAAGATCAACCACTTCTATTACTTTGTTCTTTACCTTCTTCATATAAGAGGTTTAGGGAAGCTATCATTTACGGAGGTGAGTCAACAATCAAGGTCAATGAGGTCAAGGAGCATCTGCTCAACAAGGATAAAATTGGCACTCAGTTGACGTGTGAGTCTCAACATGATAATTCCCGGCAAGTTCATTATTCAAGGGAGAAGAGCAATAATGGAAGTTCTACGGGTAACTCAAAACAAAAAAATTTGACGTGCAACTATTATCACAAGAAAGGGCACATTAGATCTGAGTGTTAGCTTCGAAAGAAGAAACAACCAGATGCTAATATCACTGAACTGGCTGAAGGATTGAAAAGCAATGCGACGTTCTATTTGTTACAGACAAACCAGTTGGTAACAAAGATAAATGGGTCATAGATTCTGAATGTTCACAGCATATCAGTTCCAATAGGAAGATATTCTCTTCATACACTTCGGTTCAAGGGAGAGAAGTCTTCATGGGGAATTCTGCTATAAGCAAACTGTTTGGCGAAAAAACAATCCAGTTTTGATCTCATGATGGATGCATCACTACTCTTCAAAGCGTTCGTCATGTTCCCAAATTAAGGTACAATCCAATCTCTCTTGGAGCCCTACATAGAGAAGGGTTCTGTTTCAGTTTGAAAGGTGATCGTATGGAAGTTTTCAAAAAGGCCCAAGTGATGTTTCAAGCCGAATGTATCGGCAATATGTATATGTTGTGAAATTCGGCTGTTACAGTTTGTGGATTGCAACTATCCTCGGCTTCAAAAGCGGTGGTTGTGGAACAATCGGAGACTACGATAGATTTAAGCTCAAATATTCAATTGTATCCCGAAGGGAGACTGGGACTAGGCGTGCAACAAGGTAGTCCAGATCGTTACGCTATGGTAGAGCAAATTCTCATAGATCTTGTGTAGATTAAGGAGATCATTGGGTAATAAAGTTCAAGTTGAGCCTGAACTTATTCGACCTAATCAAGATGTGAACCCCATTAGGGGGTTATGGAGAAGAGGGAGTGATATGGAAATGAAGTCAAGTTTGTTCAATTGTGCGTAGATGCGAGCACATGGAACATGGTGGTTATTCTCAGACTTGGATGTATTCAAGTCAAGAGGGAGATTGTTATGATTATGATGTGAATACGTCGTGAAGGTTGATTAATGTCAAATTTAGCAAATTCCTTTTCTGGATCTGTTTTGAGTCCGAGTTAGAATCAAGTTTTCTTTATTCTAATTGAAAGTATTTTGAGTCTGAGTTGAATTCAAGTTTCCTTTATTCTGATTGAAGGAGTTTGTTTAGAACTAGAAGAGTTCTATAGTTTATAAATAACCCCTTAGAGTTGGCCTTCAATGTATTCCAAGAGAATCTTATGAATTTGTAATTCCTAAGGGTGTAATTCATCTAGGTGAGAAATTCGTGAGAGAAGCTTAGCCATAAGGGTTCGCTGTTCTTAGCGGCCATCAAAAGCTTGTAACTTCTCATTGTGAGGTGTAAGTAATTCTTATTGTACTTTCTCAAACTTTTAATAAAATTTCTCCCCCTTCTCCTGTGGACGTACACACGATCTTTTTGATCGGTGGAACCACGTTATATTGTGTGTTGGCTGAAATATCTTCTTCGGAAAACTCTTCCTCTTCTTTTCTTCAAGTTGTCTTAGTAGATCCTGTGGTTCGTATCTATGGTACCGCCCCAGTCGATCCGGTTGTGGGGGCGTCCTCTTCTGAAATTACAACAATTGGTATCAGAGCATACAGATTATTTCCCAACAGTATCTTGTGTAAATTATCAATATATCTCTCTCTTCTGTCCCGAGGACGTAGGTATCTTGTTGAGCCTCGTAAATCTTGATCTCCCTCTTTTTGTGTGTGTTTGTGTTTTAGGGTTTATGTTCTTGGCATGCTCCAGCCCCAACATAATCAAGGGAGAATCGCTCTCTACCAGAAAATGAAGGCCCCTAGCTCTCTGTATTTCAAAATATAGTTCCGAATTGAATCTTTTAACCTTGCACAAACCTAAATTAAGAATTAATCATAGCCGTCCATATTGATTTGCTGCTGCCGACATTAATTAAGCTAGATTGCTAAATTGGAGTAGAGTCAACAGGACTTCTGAACCCACCATGCGTGCACAAGGATTTTGGATTGGGCTTGATCCAAATATGGTGACAACTCCATGGATTTTGGATTGTGAGTTAAAAAATAACAAAAACATAAAATTTTAAAGATTTTAACACTCAGCGTCGGCGCCATTCTGGCAGGATGAACTGACCTGATACTAATGTGTAAAAAGTTGATTTCTAGAAACTTTTTTGAGGGATGTCATTTTTGAAACTTTTTTAAAATGAGGGGTGTTTTAAAAAATTTCCCTTTATTTTATAAAAAGGTGATATATATCTATTATACAAATAATATATGCCTGATTTTTCTTGCACTTTCAAAAAGTTAACATTCGCCTCAACTTTGGTCCCTAGAACGGGGTGAATTGCGACAAAACTAAATTATGGTTAAAAAAATTTGCAGAAAATTTGTACTACTGGTAGAATCAAAATATTTAAAAAGAATTACAGTAACAAAATATTACTGGCAGATTATAAAACAGACTAGTATACTGTATAATAAGTTGCTGGTAGAATCACTTCGAAATTTTTCTAAGCACAAGCAACTAATAGTGTAATCATAATAAATTAAATAAATAATTCACAGTAATGAACTAAATTAAAGAGAGAAACAAAGAATTTTAGGGTAGTTTTGGAAAACCCACTACGTCTACTACCTAGAGGCCTCTTCTCTAGAATTTTAAAATCCACTAGAAAACTTCTTTCCGAAACTATGATTACACTGCCAAAACACTCCCCAAACTTGGAGTTTCTCCCTTCTTTCCGAAGAGGAATGCAACCGCCAACGTCGTCTCCGGAGTTGGCCTTCTCTCCTCTTCTCCGAGAGGGTGCACAAATTTCACAAGATTGTTTTGTTCTCTAAAATAAAAATGAGAACCAATTAGTCCAAATACACAAATCAAATAAAAATATACAAATGAGCCTCTATGTAATCAAGAGGCATAAATAATTTATTTTCAATAACTAGGCACAATTAAATGAGAATCAAAGTTAGATAAAAAAGATTTAACTTAAGATTCTTAAAATAAAGAATTGAATGAAGTGTGAAGATGTTGATGAAGAATCGAATGATTTTCACTCCGAGTAGCAAAGAAATTGTTGGAGAATTTATCAAAGTGGAGATCAATAACACCTTTCTTTAACAGAACAAATGATTATGCAATTTAAATCTCACTGTTACAGAAAAATTTCAGCTTACTAAAACTGAAATATTCCTATTTTACAAGTATATTCTCTATTATTTTTGAAAAGAGAAGCTCAGAGCTATAAATAGAGGCCCACTAAAATTTGCTTGTTGGAGGAAAAGGCTCAGCAACAGACAATGAGAAATAGGATGCATTAAATGCAATGGTAAATTCAATACAAACAAAAAGTTTTGAGCTGAGATTTTCTTGACCAATTGAAACAACCAAAGCAATAAAATCTGCAGCGAATTTTAAAAGTGTGTGAGCTACTAGATCTCCTCATTTAATGCGGTAATAGTTCACAGGATATGGTTGCCAGGACTTGCTGGCAGCAAAGTTATTGAGATAGCAACAAAAAAATGAGAGAGAGAGAGAGAGAGAAGTCTTTATTTGAGAGAGAGAGAGAGAGCTCTCTATTTGAAAGTGACAGAGAGAGGAAAAGAGAGAGAGGAGTCTCTGTTTGAGAGAGAGAGAGAGAGAGAGAGAGGTGTCCTGTATGGAGATGATTATATAATTGTTATATCATGTTTCATGGCTGATCATTCCACAAAAGAATTACTCCTAGGTGCTTTTTGTTTCGCTAAAAAAAGCAGTGAAAGACCGAATTCTTATAGCTCTATTACATTCTTATAGCTCAATTACATCTACGATATTTATTTAAACTGGAATTCCTAAAACATTTACGCAATCTAACAATCACTCACTTGTAACTCAATTATCACTCACTTACAACTTACTTACAATTAATTTTGTGGTCATACAAATTTGTATTATTTTTTATATTAATATTAATTTTTTAATATTTAGTATTTTTAGTATTTATTTGCAATATTTAAATTTTTTAAATCACCAAATAGTTAATTTTATGGTCAACTTTTCCACTTACGACTTACACATTATGATAACCAAACACCGTAAAACACAATACATTTTTCCACTTACAACTTTATATTACCAATCAAATACCGTAAAACTTACATGCATGTACTCATTTACAACCATAAAAGAGTTCACCAACTATGACTTATGATTTACGACCAATTACGATAACCAAACATAGAATATACTGATTAACAATAATCATTATATCATGGCAAAAGATAAAACGGTTCTAAAGTGACAAGTGAGAGGGAGGGAAAGTTACAGCACAAATTGTAATAAAAAACGTGTCAACTCTCTCAACAAATCTGCAGACATGAAGCCACTAGGGTGCAAGAAACGGGTAAAATATTTTTGACTAGCTGCAATTGAAAAGAAGTTAACAGCAAAGTCTTTAACAAATCTCAATAGCCATCACCCAAAAAGTTTGATATACTATGAAGCCAACAGCAAGTAGGATAGATTTAAGAAATTGTCTCTTGAAAACTCAGAGCTCAGGATGAGATATGACAAGATACAACATGAATGAAACTAGGCTATTTCCCACTTGACCACTTGATTTTTATATTTTTATTTTTATTTTTTTAACACAAAAAGGTCATGACATGATATCAGGTTACACGCAAATTGATATCAATAAAATTGAGACAAAATAATCTATGACAGACTTTTCTAGAAGGAGAAGGAATTATTGGTTTAAGTGGTGGTAGGATGGTGAAATAGCCTCTGTAGAATATAAAAGACTTAGAAAGATTTAATTGAGATTTATTTGTGTCTTACTTTTGAAGATGAAATAAAATACCACTTGATTACTTACAATTTTTCTATGATGTGAAAATTTGAAGCTCCTAATCTCTTTCTCCAGTAAGCTCTTGTATAGCTTAATGTAGCTTTAATCTTGATTGCAATATTGGAGCTATAATCTTTCCAACCTCCTTTTAGATGTTGCAAGTTAGAGTTTAGCCTGTCCATCCTCTGCCTCTTGTCTTATCCTATAATAAGACAAACTACTAAATAAATATATTAGTAGCTTAATTTATAAGTTGGAGTTTCTCCCTTCTTTCCGAAGAGGAATGCAACCGCCAACGTCGTCTCCGGAGTTGGCCTTCTCTCCTCTTCTCCGAGAGGGTGCACAAATTTCACAAGATTGTTTTGTTCTCTAAAATAAAAATGAGAACCAATTAGTCCAAATACACAAATCAAATAAAAATATACAAATGAGCCTCTATGTAATCAAGAGGCATAAATAATTTATTTTCAATAACTAGGCACAATTAAATGAGAATCAAAGTTAGATAAAAAGATTTAACTTAAGATTCTTAAAATAAAGAATTGAATGAAGTGTGAAGATGCTGGTGAAGAATCGAATGATTTTCACTCCGAGTAGCAAAGAAATTGTTGGAGAATTTATCAAAGTGGAGATCAATAACACCTTTCTTTAACAGAACAAATGATTATGCAATTTAAATCTCACTGTTACAGAAAATTTCAGCTCACTAAAACTGAAATATTCCTATTTTACAAGTATATTCTCTATTATTTTTTAAAAGAGAAGCTCAGAGCTATAAATAGAGGCCCACTAAAATTTGCTTGTTGGAGGAAAAGGCTCAGCAACAGACAATGAGAAATAGGATGCATTAAATGCAATGGTAAATTCAATATAAACAAAAAGTTTTGAGCTGAGATTTTCTTGACCAATTGAAACAACCAAAGCAATAAAATCTGCAGCGAATTTTAAAAGTGTGTGAGCTACTAGATCTCCTCATTTAATGCGGTAATAGTTCACAGGATATGGTTGCCAGGACTTGCTGGCAGCAAAGTTATGAGATAGCAACAAAAAAATGAGAGAGAGAGAGAGAGAAGTCTTTATTTGAGAGAGAGAGAGAGAGAGCTCTCTATTTGAAAGTGACAGAGAGAGGAGTCTCTGTTTGAGAGAGAGAGAGAGAGAGAGAGAGAGAGAGAGAGGTGTCTTGTAGGGAGATGATTATATAATTGTTATATCATGTTTCATGGCTGATCATTCCACAAAAGAATTACTCCTAGGTGCTTTTTGTTTCGTTAAAAAAAGCAGTGAAAGACCGAATTCTTATAGCTCTATTACATTCTTATAGCTCAATTACATCTACGATATTTATTTAAACTGGAATTCGTAAAACATTTACGCAATCTAACAATCACTCACTTGTAACTCAATTATCACTCACTTACAACTTACTTACAATTAATTTTGTGGTCATACAAATTTGTATTATTTTTTATATTAATATTAATTTTTTAATATTTAGTATTTTTAGTATTTATTTGCAATATTTAAATTTTTTAAATCACCAAATAGTTAATTTTATGGTCAACTTCTCCACTTACGACTTACACATTATGATAACCAAACACCGTAAAACACAATACATTTTTCCACTTACAACTTTATATTACCAATCAAATACCGTAAAACTTACATGCATGTACTCATTTACAACCATAAAAGAGTTCACCAACTATGACTTATGATTTACGACCAATTACGATAACCAAACATAGAATATACTGATTAACAATAATCATTATATCATGGCAAAAGATAAAACGGTTCTAAAGTGACAAGTGAGAGGGAGGGAAAGTTCAGCACAAATTGTAATAAAAAACGTGTCAACTCTCTCAACAAATCTGCAGACATGAAGCCACTAGGGTGCAAGAAACGGGTAAAATATTTTTGACTAGCTGCAATTGAAAAGAAGTTGACAGCAAAGTCTTTAACAAATCTCAATAGCCATCACCCAAAAAGTTTGATATACTATGAAGCCAACAGCAAGTAGGATAGATTTAAGAAATTGTCTCTTGAAAACTCAGAGCTCAGGATGAGATATGACAAGATACAACATGAATGAAACTAGGCTATTTCCCACTTGACCACTTGATTTTTATATTTTTATTTTTATTTTTTTAACACAAAAAGGTCATGACATGATATCAGGTTACACGCAAATTGATATCAATAAAATTGAGACAAAATAATCTATGACAGACTTTTCTAGAAGGAGAAGGAATTATTGGTTTAAGTGGTGGTAGGATGGTGAAATAGCCTCTGTAGAATATAAAAGACTTAGAAAGATTTAATTGAGATTTATTTGTGTCTTACTTTTGAAGATGAAATAAAATACCACTTGATTACTTACAATTTTTCTATGATGTGAAAATTTGAAGCTCCTAATCTCTTTCTCCAGTAAGCTCTTGTATAGCTTAATGTAGCTTTAATCTTGATTGCAATATTGGAGCTATAATCTTTCCAACCTCCTTTTAGATGTTGCAAGTTAGAGTTTAGCCTGTCCATCCTCTGCCTCTTGTCTTATCCTATAATAAGACAAACTACTAAATAAATATATTAGTAGCTTAATTTATAAGTTGGAGTTTCTCCCTTCTTTCCGAAGAGGAATGCAACCGCCAACGTCGTCTCCGGAGTTGGCCTTCTCTCCTCTTCTCCGAGAGGGTGCACAAATTTCACAAGATTGTTTTGTTCTCTAAAATAAAAATGAGAACCAATTAGTCCAAATACACAAATCAAATAAAAATATACAAATGAGCCTCTATGTAATCAAGAGGCATAAATAATTTATTTTCAATAACTAGGCACAATTAAATGAGAATCAAAGTTAGATAAAAAAGATTTAACTTAAGATTCTTAAATAAAGAATTGAATGAAGTGTGAAGATGCTGGTGAAGAATCGAATGATTTTCACTCCGAGTAGCAAAGAAATTGTTGGAGAATTTATCAAAGTGGAGATCAATAACACCTTTCTTTAACAGAACAAATGATTATGCAATTTAAATCTCACTGTTACAGAAAAATTTCAGCTCACTAAAACTGAAATATTCCTATTTTACAAGTATATTCTCTATTATTTTTTAAAAGAGAAGCTCAGAGCTATAAATAGAGGCCCACTAAAATTTGCTTGTTGGAGGAAAAGGCTCAGCAACAGACAATGAGAAATAGGATGCATTAAATGCAATGGTAAATTCAATATAAACAAAAAGTTTTGAGCTGAGATTTTCTTGACCAATTGAAACAACCAAAGCAATAAAATCTGCAGCGAATTTTAAAAGTGTGTGAGCTACTAGATCTCCTCATTTAATGCGGTAATAGTTCACAGGATATGGTTGCCAGGACTTGCTGGCAGCAAAGTTATTGAGATAGCAACAAAAAAATGAGAGAGAGAGAGAGAGAAGTCTTTATTTGAGAGAGAGAGAGAGAGAGCTCTCTATTTGAAAGTGACAGAGAGAGGAGTCTCTGTTTGAGAGAGAGAGAGAGAGAGAGAGAGAGAGAGAGAGGTGTCTTGTAGGGAGATGATTATATAATTGTTATATCATGTTTCATGGCTGATCATTCCACAAAAGAATTACTCCTAGGTGCTTTTTGTTTCGTTAAAAAAAGCAGTGAAAGACCGAATTCTTATAGCTCTATTACATTCTTATAGCTCAATTACATCTACGATATTTATTTAAACTGGAATTCGTAAAACATTTACGCAATCTAACAATCACTCACTTGTAACTCAATTATCACTCACTTACAACTTACTTACAATTAATTTTGTGGTCATACAAATTTGTATTATTTTTTATATTAATATTAATTTTTTAATATTTAGTATTTTTAGTATTTATTTGCAATATTTAAATTTTTTAAATCACCAAATAGTTAATTTTATGGTCAACTTCTCCACTTACGACTTACACATTATGATAACCAAACACCGTAAAACACAATACATTTTTCCACTTACAACTTTATATTACCAATCAAATACCGTAAAACTTACATGCATGTACTCATTTACAACCATAAAAGAGTTCACCAACTATGACTTATGATTTACGACCAATTACGATAACCAAACATAGAATATACTGATTAACAATAATCATTATATCATGGCAAAAGATAAAACGGTTCTAAAGTGACAAGTGAGAGGGAGGGAAAGTTCAGCACAAATTGTAATAAAAAACGTGTCAACTCTCTCAACAAATCTGCAGACATGAAGCCACTAGGGTGCAAGAAACGGGTAAAATATTTTTGACTAGCTGCAATTGAAAAGAAGTTGACAGCAAAGTCTTTAACAAATCTCAATAGCCATCACCCAAAAGTTTGATATACTATGAAGCCAACAGCAAGTAGGATAGATTTAAGAAATTGTCTCTTGAAAACTCAGAGCTCAGGATGAGATATGACAAGATACAACATGAATGAAACTAGGCTATTTCCCACTTGACCGCTTGATTTTTATATATTTATTTTTATTTTTTTAACACAAAAAGGTCATGACATGATATCAGGTTACACGCAAATTGATATCAATAAAATTGAGACAAAATAATCTATGACAGACTTTTCTAGAAGGAGAAGGAATTATTGGTTTAAGTGGTGGTAGGATGGTGAAATAGCCTCTGTAGAATATAAAAGACTTAAAAAGATTAATTGAGTCTTATTTGTGTCTTACTTTTGAAGATGAAATAAAATACCACTTGATTACTTACAATTTTTCTATGATGAGAAAATTTTGTTGGAATTGAAGAATATAAAAGTGAATCTTCGAGTTGAATTATGGCGAGATCCGTTGATCGAATCAACCGGATGATGGTTGGAGTGTTCTCCTTCCATTTGTGATGAACGTGGTATATTCACATGTTCAATTCCGACTTCGAATGAATGAGATATTCAAGTCCAAAGATTGCCTAATTCAAAGCCAAAAGGGACTAAAGTTAGCTACATGCATTTAGTCCCACATTGGCCATGTGTTGGAAGCTCATGGGGTATAAATAGAGAAAAATGAGAACAAAGGGCGTGCCCTTTGGGTACTTGGAGTTTTCGCGCGCGAAAAGGAGGGAACTATGCACGTCTATACATACGTACGCACACGCGCTGCCGCTGGCGGCGGCGGCCGGGCCGGGCTCGGGCCCGGGTCCGGGCTCGTGGTCCGTGGCCTGGGTTCCCTACCTGGTTTTTTTTTGAATCAGGGTCCGTTGGTCCGCCCGCGGAAGGATTCGAATCACCCGCCAACGGGTGTCCGCGCGAACAGATCCAACCGTTCGCCAACCGCTGTCGGAAAACCGACCGAGCGGTTGGGCGGTTGATCGGTTGCGACGGTTCTGTCCGAACCGTCGCAACTGCTGGAATTTGGCGGACGAGAATACCCCTCCAGAGCGCTATAAAAAGCGCTCCAGGGTCCATTCTCAGACACAACAAAAAAATCTGAAATCTTTCTCTCTCTCTCTAAAGTTCTGACTTCGGTTCTGAACTGGGCTCCAGCGAACGACTTCCAGAGCGACTTCCAACGAAGTGGGAATCCACGACTTCCAAGTGAAGTGGGAATCCGAAGTGACTTCCTAAAGGAGATTCTGCCAAAATTCTTCAACCTTCCTACGTCCTCAACAGTGGGTGTTCCTCCAAAAGAGTAAGACAAATATTCATTTGAAATTTGTCGTTATACCGCTGTTTTGCTAATCCTGTGTAGGTACTGGTTGACTACGGTTCGACCGTACGGTGATTTGGTAGTGCTATCCAAATACCGTGAAGAAGTGTTGTATCTTGGGAGACCAGCGTCTATTATCCCGTTAGCACCGGTGCGGGGGACGTAATTGTCTTAAGGAGATTCGCTGTAAGCGTACCTCACTTCAAATACTGTATAAGTGGACTAAGTCCTTTATACAGGGGATATACTTTACAGTATATCGAGATTGACTTAGATTCAGTCTAAGTGTTACTGTATAAGTGGATTAATTCCTTTATACAGGGGATATACTTTACAGTATATCGAGACTGACTTGGATTCAGTCTAATTGGTGCTTAAACTAAGGAAGGAAATTGAAAGGTGGTTCTTAAATTAAGGAACGTTCTATTGAACGGAAAACCTCCCACCTGATATTTGCCGACCTGGCCAATTAGATTGTTGATATCTCAGTGATCTTGATTAGTTGTCAGATTGATTCTTGTTAAGCAGAATACCCAACAATCTTAAGACAATTATTATTTCTCACTTCTGTTCTGCTTGAACTTGCAGAAAAAATGTCTGAGACAAATCAAGATACCTCCAGTAAGGCAACAAACATACCGTTCCAAGGTTTGATGCCAACTCCACTTCCTAACCCGAAGCCGGAGAAGCCAGGAAAGTTTGATGGCACAGAGTTCAAGAGGTAGCAACAGAAGATGCTCTTCTACTTGACCACTCTACATCTGGCCAAATTCCTGCAGGAGGATCCACCAGAACCCGGAACTGATCGGGATTCAGTCCTTGCATTCGATGCTTGGACACAAGGTGACTTCCTTTGCCGAAATTATGTTCTTAATGGACTGGATGACTCTCTTTACAATGTCTACAGTCCGATTACTACGGCAAAGAAGTTATGGGCCAGTCTTGACAAGAAGTACAAGACTGAAGATGCTGGTACCAAGAAGTTCGTCGTTGGACGATTTCTGGAGTACAAAATGGTGGATACCAAGACTGTCATCAGTCAGGTGCAAGAGTTCCAACTTATCTTGCACGAAATAGAGGCCGAAGGTATGATTCTTCCTGAAACTTTTCAGGTTGCAACAATCGTGGAGAAGCTCCCCCCTGCGTGGAGAGACTTCAAGAACTACCTGAAGCACAAGAGAAAGGAGCTAAAGTTGGAGGATCTCATTGTGAGGCTTCGTATAGAGGAGGACAACCGCAAGTCCGAGAAAAGGAGCAGCAAGAACTCCTACGAAGCAAAAGCAAATGTGATCGAGGACTCAAAGGGGAAAGCGTCTTCTTCCAAAAGCTTGAAGAGGAAGAAACCTTCCCAGGGGTACAAAGGCAAGGCTCAAGACGGCAGAACCATGCGCTTCAAAGGGACCTGTTACATCTGCAACAAAGAAGGTCACAAAGCAAATGAATGCCGCAGCCGTCTAAAGAAGAACAAGAAAAGCCACCCACAGGCCAACATGACCAACCATGAATCACCAAGTCTTTCAGCTGTGGTGTCAGAAGTAAATCTGACAACCAATAACAAAGATTGGTGGGTAGACACGGGAGCTACTAGGCACATCTGCTCGGAGAAATTGTTATTCTCAGAATATCAAAGGCTAGAGCAAGATGAGCAATTATTCATGGGTAATTCAGCTTCCTCAAAGGTTGAAGGAAAGGGCAAGGTCATCCTGAAGTGGACATCGGGCAAAGAGCTTACTCTTAACGATGTCCTTCATGTTCCAGACATCCGCAAGAATCTAATCTCTGGATCTATACTTAGTAAGAAAGGATTTAGAATTGTATTTGAATCTGACAAATTTGTACCTACTAAGGGAGGGATGTATGTGGGAAAGGGCTATCTTATTGATGGACTTTTTAAAGCCAATGTTGCAGTGGTGATAAAAAGTCCGTGTATTTGTACCCAAAGCTAATAAATAAAGGAAAATCTTCTGTTTATTTGCTTGAGTCTCCTAATTTGTGGCATGCTAGATTAGGGCATGTAAATTACAAGTCTTTGAAAAACTTGTCTAATCTGGGATATATTCCTAAACTCAACTTGGAAGAAATTCACAAGTGTGAGGTTTGTGTTGAGGCCAAGTTAGCTAAAAATCATTTCACTCAATAGATCGAAATACAGAACCTTTAGGGTTAATTCATAGCGATCTATGTGACTTGAAGTTTATGCCAACTAGAGGCGGTAAAAAGTATTTCATTACTTTTATCGATGACTATACAAGATACTGTTATGTGTATCTTTTAAATAGTAAGGATGAGGCAATAAATATGTTTACAACATATAAAGCCGAAGTTGAGAATCAACTCAACAAGAAAATCAAGATTCTAAAATCCGATAGAGGCGGAGAATATGAATCAAATGATTTTAGTGAGTTATGTGCTAATTTTGGTATAATACATCAAACTACAGCACCATACACTCCTCAGCAGAATGGAATTGCTGAACGGAAGAACAGAACTTTGAAGGAGATGGTTAATTCCATGCTCGTAAATTCTGGAGCTCCGCAGAACTTGTGGGGGGAGCTTTATTAACTGCAAATCATATTCTAAATAGAGTATCCCACAAGAAACTTGGTCTAATACCATTCGAGTTATGTCATGGAAGGACACCTTCCTACCATTACCTCAAAATGTGGGGGTGCCTTGCAAAGGTGCTAGCACCATTACCTAAAAAGACTAAGTTGGGAGCAAAAACTATAGACTGCGTATTCATAGGCTATGCCTTGAATAGTAGTGCCTATAGGTTTCTGGTTCATAAATCAGAAATACCAGATATTCATGTAAACATGATTATCGAATCTCGAGATGCTGTGTTCTTTGAAAATATCTTTCCGTACAAACGGGAAGCAGATAAGACTTCTGGGAAAAGAACACACGAGATGGCGTTCAGGGACGAAAGCCCCGAGGAACCAATTGTAAATGCGGAAATTGAACCAAGAAGAAGTCAGAGATCTAGAATCTCAAAATCTTTTGGTCCAGATTTCATAGCATACGCTATTGAGAGCGAGCCTCAAACATTTAAAGAGGCTATGTCAACCCCAGAAGCACAATTGTGGAAAGAAGCTATAAATAGCGAAATAGAATTCATACTAAGTAATCATACTTGGGAATTGGTAAACTTGCCTCCTGGAAGTAAACCAATTGGGTGTAAGTGGATTTTCAAATGAAAATTAAAACCCGATGGATCTATCGATAAGTACAAAGCTAGATTAGTAGCCAAGGGTTATCGACAAAAAGAAGGACTTGACTACTTCGATACTTATTCACCAGTAACAAGAATAACGTCCATTCGGATGTTGATTGCGATTGCAGTATTGCACAACTTAGATATCCATCAAATGGATGTCAAGACAGCATTCTTAAATTGTGAATTAAATGAAGAAATATATATGGAGCAACCAGAAGGATTTAAAGTCAAGGGCCAAGAACACAAGGTGTGTAAATTGGTAAAATCCTTATACGGTTTAAAGCAAGCTCCAAAACAATGGCATGAGAAATTTGATGGTGTCATGATCAAAGATGGATTCACTATCAATGAATGCGATAAGTGTGTTTACACGAAAACAGTTGGAGATGCATGTATCATTGTTTGTCTTTATGTAGACGAAATGTTGATACTTGGGACTAATATTGAAATTATAAGTCCACTAAAAGAATGTTATCCAACAGTTTTGATATGAAGGATCTGGGGGTTGCTGATGTAATTTTAGGAATTAAAATTATTAGAACACCAGATGGAATCAGTCTATCTCAATCTCACTACGGGGATAAGATGATAGAAAGATTCAAGGATCATGGGATAAAAGAGAATACAAATCCTTTTCTCCCACACGTCCACCTTCATAAGAATACAGGAACTGGAATACGCCAGTTGGAGTATTCTCAGATTATCGGAAGTCTAATATATTTAATGAATTGCACTAGACCCGATATTGCTTACGCTGTAAGCAAGTTAAGTAGATATACTAGTAATCCTAGTGATCTACATTGGACCGCTCTACTACGAGTATTAGGCTACGTATCACATACCAAGGAATATGCCTTGAGATATGGAAAGTATCCTCCTGTACTGGAAGGATACAGTGATGCTAATTGGATTGCAGATTCTGAGGAATCAAAATCAACTAGCGGATACGTATTTACTCTAGCAGGAGCAGCGGTATCTTGGAAATCTTCTAAGCAAACATGTATTGCCCGTTCCACTATGGAATCGGAATTCATAGCCTTAGATAAGGCTGGAGAAGAAGCGGAATGGCTTCGACAATTCTTAGAAGATATACCGTTATGGCAAAAGCCAGTGCCCGCTATATGTATACACTGCGACAATCAAGCAGCTATATCTAGGGCACAAAATGTGATATACAACGGTAAGTCTAGACATATTCGTCGTAGACATAATACCATGAAGCAGTTGCTCTCAAATGGAATTATCTCTATTGACTTTGTATCGTCAAAGGATAATTTAGCGGATCCGCTTACTAAAGGTTTAAGTGGAGAGCGTATAAACTGCGCATCGAGGGGAATGGGTCTAAAAGCCTAACCTTACCGAGTCAGCTTAATGGAAACCTCACTTAGCGACTGGAGATCCCACGGACTAAGTTCAAGAGAAAAAACTAGTTATGATTGACTCAGCGAGTAAGCACTTGGGAGCTTGACTCCAATCCATTCCTAAGGTGCACATAAGTGCTTTTCTACAAGTGGATTAAGGATAAGCTTAACGCTTTTAATGATGCCTATATCTTGTTACTATACAAGTGGAGTAGAGTAGACTACTCTTCATAGGTCCATCACCTATGTGAGTATAGAGTTGGGTCGGCTCTTTGGGAATCTCTATGGAGGCTGTTATTCCCTAAAGATACTCTCTGAAACCAAGAATGTCCAGGGTCAAAACGGACACAACCGAGAACCAAAGTTGATTTGGAAAGTTACTGTGTGAAGCTTGTTGACTTGGCTTACACTAACGGCTAACAGTTCAAGACCTAGTTCACTGATTAGCCAGTAAGTCCGATAAATCTTTCACTATGGAAGGTTCAAGACCTAGTTCACCTATCCTTATGCAGTTTCTTTTCTAAAGTACCTTACACAATAGAGTCAGTCTTTTGTGTGTCATTTCCTTGAATCTCCATTCATTGTGGGGGATTGTTGGAATTGAAGAATATAAAAGTGAATCTTCGAGTTGAATTATGGCGAGATCCGTTGATCGAATCAACCGGATGATGGTTGGAGTGTGTTCTCCTTCCATTTGTGATGAACGTGGTATATTCACATGTTCAATTCCGACTTCGAATGAATGAGATATTCAAGTCCAAAGATTGCCTAATTCAAAGCCAAAAGGGACTAAAGTTAGCTACATGCATTTAGTCCCACATTGGCCATGTGTTGGAAGCTCATGGGTATAAATAGAGAAAAATGAGAATAAAGGGCGTGCCTTTGGGTACTTGGAGTTTTCGCGCGCGAAAAGGAGGGAACTATGCACGTATATACATACGTACGCGCACGCGCCGCCGCTGGCGGCGGCGGCGGCCGGGCTCGGGCCCGGGTCCGGGCCCGTGGCTCGTGGTCCGTGGTCCGTGGCCTGGGTTCCCTACCTGGTTTTTTTTGAATCAGGGTCCGTTGGTCCGCCCGCGGAAGGATTCGAATCACCCGCCAACGGGTGTCCGCGCGAACAGATCCAACCGTTCGCCAACCGCTGTCGGAAAACCGACCGAGCGGTTGGGCGGTTGATCGGTTGCGACGGTTCTGTCCGAACCGTCGCAACTGTTGGAATTTGGCGGACGAGAATACCCCTCCAGAGCGCTATAAAAAGCGCTCCAGGGGTCCATTCTCAGACACAACAAAAAAATCTGAAATCTTTCTCTCTCTCTCTCTAAAGTTCTGACTTCGGTTCTGAACTGGGCTCCAGCGAACGACTTCCAAAGCGACTTCCAACGAAGTGGGAATCCACGACTTCCAAGTGAAGTGGGAATCCGAAGTGACTTCCTAAAGGAGATTCTGCCAAAATTCTTCAACCTTCCTACGTCCTCAACAGTGGGTGTTCCTCCAAAAGAGTAAGACAAATATTCATTTGAAATTTGTCGTTATACCGCTGTTTTGCTAATCCTGTGTAGGTACTGGTTGACTACGGTTCGACCGTACGGTGATTTGGTAGTGCTATCCAAATACCGTGAAGAAGTGTTGTATCTTGGGAGACCAGCGTCTATTATCCCGTTAGCACCGGTGCGGGGGACGTAATTGTCTTAAGGAGATTCGCTGTAAGCGTACCTCACTTCAAATACTGTATAAGTGGACTAAGTCCTTTATACAGGGGATATACTTTACAGTATATCGAGATTGACTTAGATTCAGTCTAAGTGTTACTGTATAAGTGGATTAATTCCTTTATACAGGGGATATACTTTACAGTATATCGAGACTGACTTGGATTCAGTTTAATTGGTGCTTAAACTAAGGAAGGAAATTGAAAGGTGGTTCTTAAATTAAGGAACGTTCTATTGAACGGAAAACTCCCACCTGATATTTGCCGACCTGGCCAATTAGATTGTTGATATCTCAGTGATCTTGATTAGTTGTCAGATTGATTCTTGTTAAGCAGAATACCCAACAAATTTGAAGCTCCTAATCTTTTTCTCCAGTAAGCTCTTGTATAGCTTAATGTAGCTTTAATCTTGATTGCAATATTGGAGCTATAATCTTTCCAACCTCCTTTTAGATGTTGCAAGTTAGAGTTTAGCCTGTCCATCCTCTGCCTCTTGTCTTATCCTATAATAAGACAAACTACTAAATAAATATATTAGTAGCTTAATTTATAATTTAACTATATCATCAAAATCTTAGGATTAAAATCAACTAAAAAGGAAAAGAACATCATATATAAGAAAACATTTAATCAATAATTGCCCTCCCGCAGAAAAATAAGAACCACAGACCTTGATATTTTCGAGCCCGATGGCATTTGTTTGATCATCAGTCTGTCTCTTCTACAAAGATCTATACAACTGCTTTCTCAAGCCACAAGTTTCAGTAGTCGTGAAAAATGTGCCGGTCTCCAATTTGTCCCCAGTCCTCACATTTGTTCACTCCTCACTACATCTCTCTCTATATATAAATGTAGGAAGTACCCCGGAATCCTACCATCAAAAAACTCTCACAATGGCGCCCTTACTGCTCTCAGTCCAGAGACAAAAGCCCGTGCTCGTGGCTCCGGCCGAGCCAACCCCGCACGAGTTCAAGCCTCTCTCAGACATCGACGACCAAGAGAGCCTGAGGTTCCAGGTCCCGGGCATCCAGTACTACAAGAACAAGCCCGAGATGAGAGGACGCGATCCCGCTGCGGTCATCAAAAGGGCCCTGGCGAAGGCCCTTGTGTTTTACTACCCGTTCGCCGGCAGGCTGAGAGAGGGACCGGGCGGAAGCTGGTTGTTGAGTGCACTGGAGAGGGGGTTCTGTTTGTTGAGGCTGATGCCAATGTGAAGCTTGAAGAGTTTGGGAAGCAGTTGCCTCCTCCGTTGCCGTGGCTGAGTGAGCTCTTGTATAATGTTCCGGGATCGGATGGAATCATTGGCTGCCCTTTGATGTTGATTCAGGTAAAGCAGATGAATTTTACTAGTTCATTTATAGCTTATAACGCATAAATATCTTGCAGGTCACTAGACTAGCATGCGGGGGTTTCATTTCCGCCATCCGCCTCAACCGCACCATGTCGGATGGTCAAGGAATAGCTCAATTCCTCAACGCGGTCGGAGAAATGGCACGCGGAGAACCTTCTCCCACCGTGCATCCTGCGTGGGCTCGAGAGCTCCTAAGTGCTCGATATCCTCCATCGGTGACACACGATCACAGAGAATTCGACACGATTCCTGAATCCCAACGCACCCCGTTCCCACCTGACGAACACCTAGTCCACAAGTCCTTCTTCTTCGGCCCCATAGACATCACCACTTTGAAGAAAAAGGTGCTAATTCCCTGCACCTCATTCGAAGTCCTAGCAGCGTCTTTATGGCGAGCCCGCACCATGGCTTTGCGCTTGGACCCGAGCGATGAGCTCCGGTTCATGTTCACCATAGACCTGCGCGTCAGAATGAGCCCCTATTTGCCTGCTGGCTACTACGGTAATGTGATCGTGTATCCTGCAGTGCTGTCCACCGTCAAAAAGCTATGCGAGAGTCCTTTGAGCTACGCTGTTGAGCTTGTCAAGGAGGCCAAATCCAAGGCGACGGACGAATATATCAAATCGGTGGCCGATCTGATGGTCCTCAGGGACCGGCCGCCGTTTGCGATGAACGGTGCGCCACGTGTGTACTTTGTTTCGGATAACACTCGTGTTGGATTCGCCGAAGTTGACTACGGGTGGGGGAGCGCTGTGTACGGTGGTCCGGCGACGGGGGGCTTCGATGCCCTTCCCGGTGTGTTGAGCTTCTTCGTCGCGTTTACGAATGAGCAGGGAGAGAGAGGAACTGTTGTGCCCATGTGTTTACCGGAAGATGCGATGGGGAGGTTCGCCATGGAGGTTGAGCAGTTGATTCGAGCACCGGTAAACTTCGGAAATATGTTGTAACTAAAAATATGTTAGTGAAAAATATGACTCTTGCAGAAAATATTATCACTATATGATAAAATAGTGTATTTGCTAATTGATAAAACTCTACTACTCTCTACTTTTTTCTTCAAATGTAAAGTTGATTAAAAACTGAATGGTAATGCATGAGTCAAAGACTCATAGTAATGTATATTGTAAAAAGTCAATCAAATAATTATGACTTTTACATTTATCTTGTCACATATGAAGTAATAAGGTATTAAAAAAAAGAAGAAGAAAAAAAACTCTCATAAATGAAAAAAAGGACAGTTTCCCACGTAAAAGAAAAAGATAATAACTTCAACTTTTTTTTTCAGTTACCAGATGCAAGTTAAGATAATATTTTGTAGGAGCCAAAGAACTTTCAACAATATTTTTCATTAGAGAACATCACTGGCTCCCAAAGTGGTCCGCGACCATTATTGGCATGGCTATCAGTACTTTTTGCTACTGGAAACTGAAATATGCCTTGATCATGGAATTAGTAGAGCATCCAAATTGACAATTTTAACTGCCTATACAATTTAGATTTTTTTTCTTAACTAATAATACTCTTTGTTCATTACACTCATAATTGTTTTACACTAAAAAAAAAATCAACTATTCACAGAATAATGAACGGTTACTCCCCACCTCAAAGGTAAACTTGATTAAAGCATATAATTTGTGGTAAAAATTCACAAATGTGAATTAATTATTGGCAAACTTGGTCAATGAACGTGACACACAGCGAGTTTTGGCCTTAGACGGTCTCGTCATCAGCCCTCAATAAACTTTAAAATGACGTATAAAAGGAACCACAGTTATGTGAAACCCGCTGATTACATGCAGAGAGAATTACATGAGTGCGGTTATTTAAACCAAAGAATTGATAAATAGCCCCAAAAATAAATCATGATTTTCTTGAACAGTTTTTACCTCAAATAAAAAGTTCAAAATATAAAATTAATTTTTCAAATATTACAATTTTATCACAATAATTAGTTAGTATACCCATGTAATAGTAAGTACACCTAACCCATATAATTTTAATTCTTCTTCAACCTCAAAACTCTCTCTATTACTCAACTGATAAACTGTAAAAAATTTAGACTCATCCCTTTAAAAAAAAATCACCAACCTTCATTTTCAAACATTTTAAGTTCGTACCTTGATTAAACCTAGCTAGTAACCCTCGAGTGAAATAGAGTTAAACCATACAAAGCTAACGGCAAAGAATGAAGTTGACAAAAAAAATAACTTGACTGGTTCACAATCACAATAGGATCAAAGTAGGACCAACACCAAATTGGATTTTTGTAAGCAGTGAATGCTATTTTGCTGAAGTATTTTATTTTCTTAGATTTTTCTTAAGGATGTTTTGTTGAAGCAATTAACTTGGACCACTAAATAGAGATTAGTGGCTCACAAAAAAAGTTGCCAAAAAGCTTGTTTGAAAATTAATATTTGTTTGACAGTGGCTTTAATTTTCAAAATTGTGATCACTAAGAAAGCGAGATCATGACTGATAACAACACTAATACAATATTTCAACAGTTTTGAAAAAAATACTTGTACTGCAATGCCTACTCTTTTCTTTTCTTATCAATAGAAATATTGCATAGGAATTTTTAATTTTAAAATTTCAAATTAGATTCTTGTAGAAATTTGTGTGCTACTAAATTAAGTGAAAAGGAACATTCTTGTAATGACTAATTTCAAATTGAGATAGGGAAAAGAGGGAAGGGGGGTTAAATTCAAATTGGGAGGTATAACTGAGTTTTTACACTTAAATTGGGTGTGTAGAATAAAAGGATATTTAAGATAATTTGAGAGGGTCTATTTAATAATTTACTGAGTTTACTAACTAATGGGTGTACTATTTATCACTTCTTTAAATTTAAATAACTGCACTCGGATTACATGGGCATCCACCCCATGCATCCATCATGCATCACATCAAGTATTTAATGTGAAACCAACCAAAACAATTAGATAGCTACACGTGTCGGGGTGAACACTGAGAGTGGGCCAAAATGTTTTCATCGCAATCAAAGTTTTGATTGCTACTTCTCCCAAAAGGGGGAGGGGGAAGAAGGGTTGCTAACTGAGAAATAGAGGAAATTTATTAATTTAGGTAACAAGTTAGATATTGCGCCCAAGTAAGTAGTTAACCCGTGCTAAACTTACACCCAAGCTTTAATAACTTCTTATAACACTAATATATATACCATAGACTATTTATAGAACAAGTGGAGAGGATGAAAAATGCTTATTATACTATTATTTTTGAACTATATTATACTATTATTAGACTAATGACTCCTACCCTTATGAATTACTAGTAAGACTCTCTAATCAGTCTAATAAACTTATAATCTAGTATAATATTAATAGTACAATTAGCATCACTTGAATAAGATTTGAGATTATATGCTAGATAACTATTTGAGATTATATGTTAGATAACTATTGTTCAAGCATTCCAAAATATTTTCCTTAAGTTTTTCCAGATTCCTTCCACATGGAATCTTTATCAAATAAAAGACAAACCATCCAAATTCAGACTTAATTTGGGTTAAAAAACCAAAATAAGAATTATAAGCACACAACTCATTATAATTTTGGTCTCAATCTAGATAGACAGATTCCCCTGACTTTCTTAGGTTAATCTTCCTCATATGATGTGTTATTTTTATCTTAGGCTAAGGTAAGGAAAAGAGTTATATATGGCAATTGTCCCAAGCCTTAATTATTTGAGCACTACTCTCAATATTACCTACAAGTTAGAAGACTTTTTGCTTGACAATTTTGATGACACTACAATAGAAATAGGCTTTCATGTCGCCTATTTCACGTCAATTTTAAGTCATAATCGGCGTCATCAAAAAGAAGTGACAATTTTAAAATTTGATAAAAAATACACAATTTTGCTTTTGGATCTTTTACGGAGGTTATTAAATTAACCGTTGGAATATATTAATTTCATGGCGGTTCTTCAAAGAACCGTCGTAAACGTTGATCGAAAATCCCCCCAACGTTTTTTCCCCTAATCTAACCCTATCTTTCTCTCTCACTTGTCTCCCCTGACGCAGCTACACTCGATGTCTCTCTCTTTCTCACTTCCCCCGACGCCTTCATCCCTAGAGTTCATCGACACTGTTAGTTCCTCTAATCCTTGAGGCCTTTGTCACTATCGTTGACCTCGAGGCCCTCATCTCCCCTCGAGGCCCTCGTTTTCAGTTCCTCCCCTCGAGGCCCTCGCCGCCATTGTTGTTCCTCAAGGACCTAGCCGCCATCTTCCCTCGTCGTCTCTCTCTTAATCTCCCAGATATTTCACAGCTGAACTCCAGTGCTCTCGCTGCTCATTCCCATCTCAAGCCCCCATTCGTGGATGTCGGTCATCGTCTCTCTCCCCCTACCGTCGCTGTTCGTGAATCTCA
Source organism: Agave tequilana (assembly GCA_038442645.1). Taxonomy (NCBI): domain Eukaryota; kingdom Viridiplantae; phylum Streptophyta; class Magnoliopsida; order Asparagales; family Asparagaceae; genus Agave; species Agave tequilana. The sequence continues at coordinate 54,097 of JAVJIF010000529.1, read as the reverse complement.
AGCGAAGCTCACATGATGCTCTCTTTCTCTCGCCATCATTTGTCACTCTTCTTACCGACGATGTTTGTGGATCTCGGTCGACGCCGCTCTTGGCCAGTTTCGTCATCTCGAACACCGTTATCACCATTGCCGCTCTCAGATCCACTCTCTAGATCTAGAAGAAGTTAGGGCATTATCCCTTTTATAATTCTTTGCTTTCTAGAAATAAAAATTCATTTTTTTAATATTGAAATTTTAATCTAAATATTGAAAATAAAGAGAACACATAACTTTCGCTTAATAAAATTTTATGGTAGTGGTGGTGGTGGTGGTGGCGGCGTGCGTTTGTTAGTGGTGGTTGGGGGGGTGTGATGTGTGTGTTGGCGGCGATGGTGGTGGGGGGTGTGTGCACGCGCGCATGTATGCGGTTTTGTGTGCATGTGGGGGTGTTAGGGGTGATATGTATGTGGTGGTGCTGCTGGTGTAGGTGGGGAGGTGCCCATGTGTTATGTGTATGTGTGTGCGGGTGGTGTGGGGCAGTGGAGTAGAGTGTGGGGGGGTGTACGTGCATGCACACGTATGTGTGTTGTGTGTTTGTGGGGGGGGGGGGGGGGGGGTGGGTGCGCGCGCGTATGCAAGTGTGCGTGTGGTGGTGTGTGTGCGTGTGTGGTGTATGTAGAAAAATTAATGTATATATGTAGAAAGAAAAATGAGTGTACATAAAATGAAAACATTGTAATTATAAGAATGAGCTCACAAAAAATATGAACAAAAAAGAAAAAAAGAAAAATAGCTATAATAGACTATCAATTTGAACTCTTTACATATTTTGTATATTGTCATTAATTCAATTTTTTTGTTTCTAATGTCTACGCTAGATAAATATGGATCAAAAATGAATGTTTGCTAGTAGGTTAACTATTGAATATGAGAATGGTGTAGAGGAGTTTATTAAATTTACTATTGAGCGTGCCGACAATCCTAATCGTAGTAAGTATCCGTGCATAAGATGTGGTTGTCTTAATAAAGTTATTGTTGTATTAAGAGACTATTTAATTATTAATGGGATTTATTAAACTTATAAAGATGGATACAGCATAATGAGAGTACAAGAGGAGATAGACTGATTATTTCAAATGATAGAAGATGTGATAAAAGAGAAGAAGTTGATTGTAGTGAGAGTGATCAATTAGAAAAACATGATCCATGATGTAGAAGAAAACTTCACGTTTATTGAGTGGTTCTGAAATCAATTTAATACTTAATTAAAAGAAATAAATAAGCATATAAACTATATAAGACACAACTATCCAACTCAATCAAGGAGGAAAAAAGGGTAATAGATAAGCACAGTAAATTATTCATTAAGTGGTTCCGAAATTGAGTTGATGCACAATTAATAATTAAATCAAATTGTATGTCCGAAAATTTAAGATGGTAGCACATGGGCCTCGCATGGATATCATGTCTTGCTATGGATATCCTATAAATAGTTAATATTTTTACACAAAAGCACATGATGATAGGTGTACTATACAAAACAGTGAGTGGCCTTAGTAGCTCAAGCAATACATATTTTCAGCACCAAAGACATAAATTAGTATTTGCAAATATGTCACACTATAGGCTGATCGAGGACATATGGGAGTTAGATTACACTATGTTCTGGGTTTCTGTGTTCTGGTGTAAGTGAGAGGAGAATAATAATGGCATCAAAGTTGACAAATGAGAATTCATTCTAATGGTCTTAACAAAGAGGGTCACAAAGAAGACACATTTATATTAGCATCACAAGTAAAAACAAGTATTTTGCATCACAGATCCTGCTGATAAAAAGTAGTCCATTGTTCTCTTGATGAAACCATAAATCCAACAATTATGATAGTGAGAATGATATAGGGGATAATATTGACGAGGTTCCCTCTTTTTCTCTGAGATTAACAAGAGGTGATAATATTGATGGTGATGATGGGAACGATAATGTCGAAGACAATGAGTTTTACATAAGAGATGATCATTTTGTTGAAATATTGGTAGAGAAAAGTTTAAAAAAGGACAGAATAAAGGAAAATCTATTTATATGTTATATTTATTATTTATTTATGAATTTACTGTTTCTTACTTTCTTATATTATTAATGAGCTCTAGTTTTTTGTGTTTATATTTCTTAATAGGCATATGGATTCATCACAGGCCAGTCAAGATGCCTAAAAGAAGAGGGCTCGAGGCCCCACTCGCATGGGTCATCTCATTTTAATGAGAATCAGAATGGGAGACTAAATGTATAGTTGAATGAGAGTAACACACCTCTTGGTGAAGAGGGGAGGCAATTGAGTAGTTACATTAGATGTATAGCTCATCATTACATCCCTGTTGACATCGAAAATTGGCATGTGGTTTCTAGAGAGTTGAAGAACAAATCGGGATAATATTTTGGTAAGCAAATTCAGAATAGTTTAATTGTCTATATATACTAGATTTATTCTTTTATATGTATATTAATATTTTTATTATTTGCAGAGTGTATTCATTCTAGATGGGGGGCAAAGCATGATTTACTAATGGTGGTTGGTCAAAGGTTGAAAAAAATTTTAAATTATTTGACAACAGAATTCATCGACAAAGGTTTGATAAAAAATTCGCCATAAGAATATGACCGTGTTGAGCAAGAAGTTTGGAAACTTCGTATTTCGGCATTCTACTGCAGAGTTTAAGGTTAGTACAACATAACTATAAGTTGTACAGTAATTAAATTACAGATTTGAAATTTTAATGTTATTTTAATAATTATGTTTCTAATAAACTCTGAACAAGAAGAATAAAGATAATCAGGAAAAGAGAGTCAAATATAAGCACTGATTAGGTTGTAAGGGATATGCCCGGTATAAATAAGACATGGTAAGAGTGTTTTTTTTATGATTTTTAATATTTACATATTTTTTTTTATAGATTATTACTTATATCTTGTATATATATTTTGTACAATAGGTAGCCAAGAGATCAAGTGAGGATGGTTCACCGCCTGCTCAATTTCTCGGGTAGAGTTGTGAAAAAAATCTAGAATCTCTGCAGATGGCTCATACATAAATGCACATAGTAAAGTGAAGCATAAAAAAATTGTAAGTGTTTATATTTACAACAAAATTGTCATAACATTCTCACTTTTTTTTGAAATTTCTATACGTTTTTACTATCAAATTTCTTCTTGAACTCTCTTTCTCAGTATGTATCTCAAGGAGACATTCATCCATAAGAAATGAATGACATATTAGTTATAGCATAGGAGACTGATGAGCAACACTGATCATGTTAGAGCCGGGGGACAATGGGATACCCGGTGAATTACTTCCATACACCTCGCCAACGTCGTAGAAGTCATGCAAATGAGGAGACAAAAAGGCTTAGTGAAGCAACATTTGAAGCCAAAGGGAAGCACGAGAAGCCGAGATGAGATTTGAAATGATGAAAGAATTCCGGCTAGAGTTCTTAGAAACCTGTACGCCATACCCTTGTCATGTTGCAGTACGTCCTTCTTCTGCTACAGTATACAACGGCTGCGGCAGTTGTACTGTTTCAAGACATTTATCCGATATTCAGAGGTAATCTTATTTAATTTTTTTAATATGTTGAGTTTTGAGCACCATGTGTATTTTGTTAATGCATTGATTATTATTTGGTTGTCACATAGCGGTAATCTTCTGGTTTCTTTAGCCATGATCCTGGTAACCATGAAATATTATCTTTAATGATGACTGGTTTTAGGACCATCAAAAAAGGTTAAAATTTTCATTGATATATAATCACTGTTAAATGTGGATTTTCATGGCGTTTTTACTGACAACTGCTATGAAATGTCTGTGTGTTCATGGCGGGCTAAAACCGTCGTGAAATTTTAACGTCGCCCGGATAGACGGAGGATTTTGACCCACCATCGTTGCGGTTTAATGGCGGTTTTAAAAACCGTGAAAGCCCATTTTTGTTGTAGTGCGACCATTTTCGTTATATCTCTTATTCTATATATAGTTTTAAGATTATATATATATATAATATTATATAATATATATATATATATATATATATATATATATATATATATCCCATTTATGTTCACTATGAAGGCATTTTGTTTATCTTGTTCTGATTTTGTTCTCTTTTTATTAAAAGAAGTTCAAAACCTAGTCTCGGAGTTGGGATCTTGATCAATTTACCAATAAACCTAAACTTAAGAAATGTGTTTCCCTTATTCTTTGGTATCAATTAAGCGACACCATTTTTGGCATTGCATTGTGATGACAGATAAAGAAAACAAGTACTACTTTTGGACAGAGTTATTAACTGATATTCATTTTTTCCGTCCATCTAATTATAATAAGCGAGTTTACTTACATGTGGCTTATTATATTTTGTTTATGTAAACTATTCATTTAATGTTCTATATATGCTACTTTTTCTAAACAATGAAGAATACGCAAAAGTTTATATCTAAATTATTATTTTATTGACGGTGAAACGGAACTCACTTGGTAGAGTGATTAAATTAGAATACAGATGATCTTAAGTTCAAGATTTGATTACTAGATGATGATTTTATTTCAAAAAAAGGAAAAAAAAAGCTAAAAGGAAAAATATTTGTATAATTCTGACTATTAGACTTTTCTAATCAAACATGATTTTCAAATAATTACATTAATTACTTTGTCATAAATAACTATAATGGTCAGATTTTGATCTGCACCAGGATCACGATACGTGTCCCGCCTTATCAAAACCTCCCAAAGGCAGACGACAAAATATGCCAACAGAACATCTTCCCGAGGTCATTACTCTCCGTTCCCGAGGTCACTCCTCTTTTCGAAGACTCAACTATCCCGAGATCACTCCTTATTCTGAGAGTATCATCATCTCGAGGTCGATTCTTCCCGTCCCGGGCAAGACGGATCAGCAATGGACCTCCTTGATCACCGCCTGCATTCATGGAGATCATTTTCTTATTGTACAGAGATTGAAAAAAGTGTTTTAGCTCTGTAAAGTTTATTGTAACACTTTGCAAATAGTGAAGTCTCTCCCTCCTCCTTGTGATTTTTCTCATACTGAGTTTTTACATAAAATCTTGTGTCGTAATTCTCTCTGTGTGTGAATCTCTAAGTTACTTTCATTCTACGTGGTGTGAAATTGACTGCTCAATTGATCGCGTCGGAAAATCTCCAACACATTTTGGTGCTTTCAATGAGATCTGAGTCCCAACGCTCAGATTTCTCCCTTACAAAACCCATCCCCAAAGAGCTTGTGATTTATCCTGGTTCGCTTCTCTTGACCTGCATCCAGTCCCCAAGCAACCTACTTGAGATTTTTCTTATCTTTGATTTTGTACACCCAAAATCAACACCTTATATACCACTTGACAGATCCCCTTTACCAAATGTATACAACTCTTCTTACAAACCAAGAAGACAACAACACCTTGTACAACTTCTCTTCAACCCGAAGACGCTCTTGTACAATGCTTCCTTTGAGTAATTACAATCTTTCCTATAAGTCTTGAAATTGTATGTGATCGTGAACAGGGACTCTTATAGGTGGACTCTCAGAAATCTTCACTATAGAGTAGGAATTTAAATAAAGAACTGAAAGTGAAAACAGTTTTTTGAAAAATAGATTTTTCAACAGAGTTTTTGGACAGAAAACTATTGATCTTAATGGTGTTTTTAGCCTAGGACAACATCCCTATTTACAGGTGAAATCTATAGTCAGTTAGGGTAGTTATCAGGACAAATTTGAATATTAAAACGTTGGATAAAATACCAGAAAACAGAAACTGTCCAACAGTCAGAAACTGCCATTAGTCGACTAGGGGTTGGGGGTTAGTCGACTAGGGTAGGCAATTTAGACTAGGTTAGTGACTAATAAAGAGGCCAATTCGACTAGGGCATGACTGAAACAAAAGACAAGTTTCTGGAAACTGAAACTGGTCAACCAGTGAAAAGTATAAGTCGACTAAGTCATATATTAGTTGACTAGGAAAACTAGTAAGTCGACTAATATTGCATACAGGTCAGAAACAGAAAGTTGGTATGCATCTTAAGGCAAACTAAGTCGACTATAGTTAGGGGTTAGTCGACTATAGTTGGTATAAGTCAACTAATCAATTGTATAAGTTGACTACACGGGCTTATGATGTGTGTGTGTTCAAGGCTTTTAACATTCTAATAAATATTACAATACACATCCATAGCCACTCTCTTTGGGAAGTCTTGAACATGTAGAACTCTTGAATAAACTTGTGAAATAGAGCTCCAATAAAATGTCTTCACAAATGTATCATCAAAAGCAAGTTCCAACACCCTACTCGAGAACAAGGATGCAGGTATTCATCTCGAAAATCACTTTAGCTCATCCTTAATCAAGTTATTGCCAGTCTTAACTCTCTATGGTTCAAGGCTTACTTCAATCAGAGACTTTCATCTATGTGTGTTTCGAGGAGGGGAGCCCTCACTCAAGAAAGGTTACACAAGCATTCCCCTTCGGGCGACTCCTTAAGCTCATCCCTGATTGGAAAACTGCCCGCCGGAAGGCTCATCCCTGAATGGAAAACTACCTTGGCTAATTTCTAATCGGGCATCAACCATCCAAAAGGTTCATCTCTGATTGGATTACTGTCAGTTTATCTATGTCCCAAGGAGGGAAGCCTCCACTCGAGAATCACAGTACAAACACATGTCTCTGAGTTCCAAAGGCTCATCCTTAATTGGGCAACTACCCCCGAAAGGCTCATCCCCAATTAAGCAACTGTCTGCTAAGCACTGCTGCTGAGGGCTCTCCTCACTCGGAATCTTATGCTTGTGTGCTTCAAGAAGAGAAACCCCCGCTCGAGAATAAAGGCCCACATCACTCCGTCACAGTCCTCACTTCACTCGGAGACTAGTGCCTCTCGGCCCAGTTCAACTACGCAACCGAAGTCCTGACTATACTTGGAGGTCAGCACCTCTCAGCCCAGTTCAAGTCTGCGACTGAAGTCCTCACTTTACTCAGAAACCAGCACCTCTCGGCCTAGTTCAACTACACGACTGAAGTCCTCACTTCACTCAGAGAACAAATGTATGGACACTCGGAGATGAAGATGCCATCCGGAGATGGTATTGCAGACACGTTATATTCTTGCCATTCGAAAGTCAGGCCTCCATAGGGGTATGATTATTTCACAATATAAATCAGGTAAGATCTAAACAACTCAATCATTTTCATTGCAAAATACACAAATTACATTTCAATAAATTTCATTATATTGTTACAGCTGACAAGTGGAATACATGATCCTTTATGTCCTTGTGTTTACCTTCTGAAAAGAAATATAGGAGGCACGAGTACTTGTCCTGCCACCATTTACAGACCCTAACACAGGAACAGCAAAGACTTGCTCGTCGGAGGAGATCTTTTGATGGCAGTTTTAATCCTTGTAGCGGTCCTTAAGCAGGTAGTTGTATCTCGCCAGCAGCTACCTGCTCCTCCAAGAAAGCTAGACGAACACCGCCCACCACTCTGATCCCCGAGAAGCCCTCCAGAAACGAGGCAGCGATGTCCAACTAGACTATAATACTCTGATTTCAGAATGTGTTCTTTACGGTTTTTCATGTTTTGATCTTATACGTGTCATTTTATGTGTATTTTTACTTTCACTTGACCTGAAATTTTTTCACAAGACCCTACATTGGATCTACATTTGGCCTGATAAAAATTCAAAATATTTTTATTATTCCATTAAATAAATTCTTTCCTTTTTCCTTTCTTTTCCTTTCTAATTTCATTTCTTTCCATTTTCTTTATTGTCCTTTTTATATTATTTTCTTAAGTGACATTTACACATAACCCCCAAACAATCTAGTATTTATATTTTAATTTTTCCTTCCGTTTCTTTTGTCCTTTTATTTTTCTTTTCTTTTCTCCCATTTTCTAGAACATTCTTTCTTTTTCTCTCTTCTTCATGAAGACAAGGGAGATGGCTTCCCTTGTAAGCTTCTCCCTCTTTCTAAAACATTCCCTTCTTCATCTCCTCATGATGGTTGGCCCTTCCCTCTCTCCTCTCCACTTTTTCTCACTTCTCTCTCTAAAACTCCTCTTTCTCTCTCTAAATATCCTACAACTACACCACAACCATACCACCACTCCCTTCTTCCTAGGCCAGCCATACTAGCTCTCTCTCTCTCTTTCCCCATCCCTTTCTCTATCTAAAATCTCTCCAAAACTCACTTTCTCTCTCCTCTTATCACTTTCTCTCTAGTTTTTTCCCTCCCTCTTCCTTCTACTTCAGGCTGCCAGCAACCTAAGCCGCCACCACCTAGTCCGCTCTCCTCCACCAATCACACACCCACATACCCTTTCTCTCTCCTCCAATTTCTTTCTCTCTCTAAAAAACTATCTTTTACTAATTTTCTCTCTATAAAACCCTCAACACACCACGCTCTTCCCTCCTATAACTCACAGCTAACCCCTTGGGCTTCACACGCACCCACACACACTTCTCCATATACGTGCACACGTGCACGTGGTATCGGGTATTTTCTCGATTTTAGGCGAGTACTCTACCCTTGATGCATATGCACACATGCATGTAGGCATATATTTGTGCACGTGCATGTATATTTCATATTCTGGGCATTTTTAGGATTTTCTATAATTTTATGAATTATCTGGGCATTATTAGGATTTTTTTCTGTATTTTAAAAATTAACTGTATATTTTAGGAATTTTTCGGTATTTACAGAATTTATCTGTGTATTTTTAGAATTTTTTGTGTATTTAAAAATTTACTGTGCATTTTTAGAAAATTTCCTGTATTTTCTCCGATTTTATATGTATTTTTAGGAATTATTTGGATTATTGTATTTTTGGGATTAACAGTGGTGCAGGCTGCAGGAGAAGACCCTCGGGACAAACTTCCCTTCCAAGCTTGCATTGTCTTGGGAGACCGCCCCGCGGGTTATCCAATAGGCATAATGGGCGAACGCCTGACGCCTTGCCATCCCTCAGGGAGTTCGTGGTAATCCGATAAGGATGGTTCAGCTAAAGCCCTCGGGCAAACTATTCTTCGGGGGGTAGCGTTGTCCAAGAGACCACTCTGTAGGTCACCTAAAAGGCAAAAGGCCAACACCATCGCCTGACACCTTCGGGTTTCGAGGTAATTGGGGGTAGAGGGTTCACCTACTCAGCTCAGGAGCTCCTTACATTGTCATGATTGTTATTTTTACATTATTCTTACCTGTTGTATGATACTAACCCTTTCTGCATGTACTTATACAGCCTCCGCGCTTAATTGCTCTGCGGTTTCATACTATAGCCTTCGGGCTTAACCTCTCTAAGGTTTTTAATGACATAGCTCCCTTTTATAGCTCCGCCTGGTTAAAGACAAGACTTAGCGCTTTATCACTAGACATGCCTAAGTGGAACTCTGCCAGATTTTAGACTCGCATTTTAAGATCGAGTCGCCTAAGTTTCACCGGGCACTTTAGTGATTAAACACTATCTGCTGATCCTGTTTCAGCACTGCTATGCTCTGCTTGTATGTGTATAGATGTAGTACTATTTTTATACTAATTACTGAATACTGATACCTGATACTGATTACACAATAGATACCTAATACTGAATACTTGATATGACACTGTATACTAATCTGACTTCTGACTACTGATACATCGAACCTGATGCTATGACACTGGACTGATTATAATACCTACTGTTACCAAAAAGACTGGTATCCATGAACTCCTAAATTTTGGACAAGGATATTTACATACTTCAGATTTATTCCTGACTCCTGACACACTCCTGATACTATTATTGTTACTGATACATGATATGTGGAGTTAAGTGCCATGCGAAGCTAAGTACACACCATACACATGATAGGGGTACCTCTAGAGTCTGTGGGGGCCACCTCTAGGTCCACAAATATACTCATGTTACTCCTAACTGAAGGAATTGTTGGTCCCGAGATGATGCCAAGTGTGGATCTAAAATACAATGTCAACACTCACACAAGGATATTAGTGTTAAAGAAATAAAGCACTTGCAATAAGGAAAATAAATCACAAAAAGTAAAACAAACGCAAACACGAGTGATTTATCCTGGTTTGGTCCTCGTGACCTACATCCAGTCCCTAAATCACCCGCTTGAGATTTTCCTTTATCCTTTGACTTTGTACACCCAAAATCAACACCTTGTATCCCACTTGACAAATCCCCTTTGCCAAATGTATACAACTCTTCTTACAATCAAGAAGACCACAACACCTTGTACAACTTCTCTTCTACACCAAGAAGACGCTCTTGTATAATGATTCCTTTGAGTGATTACAAACTTTCCTATAAGCCTTGAATCAGTATGTGATCGTGGACAAGGGCTATTATAGGTTGACTTTCAGAAATCTTTACTTTGGAGTAGGAATTAGGTGAAGAAACAGAAAGTGAAAACAGTTTTCAGAGAACCAGAATTTTGGCAAGATTTTTTGGTCAGAAAACTATATATTTGAATTAGTATATTAAACCTAAGATAACAACCCTATTTATAGTTGAACTCTATGGTTAGTTAGGGTAGTTGTTAGGATAAATTTGAATGTTTAAACGTTGGATAACGTTGAAGGGAATACCGAAAAAACAGAAACTGTCCAACAGTCAGAAACTGCCATTAGTCGACTTGAGATATGAGTTAGTCGACTAGGGTAGGCAAATTTCTCAAGGTTAGTTGACTATAGAAAAGACCAAGTCGACTAGGTCAAGTTTGAATCAATAGACAAGTTTCTGAAAACTGAAACTAGTTGACTAGAGGGAAGGTATAAGTCGACTACATAAGTATATTAGTCGACTATATATACTGTTAAGTCGACTAACAGTGACAAACAGAGAGTTTGGATCTTTCAGGACATATACTAGTCGACTATAGAGTTTTGTCAAGTCGACTATAGTTGGTATTAGTCGACTAGACATTTCTATAAGTCGACTAATATGACTAAGATGTGTGTGTGTGTGTGTGTTTCAAGGCTTTTAACATGCTATCAACAATTATAATACACATCATTATCAACTCTCTTTGGGATGTCTTGATCATGTAGAACTCTTGAATAGGCTTGAGATAGAGCTCCATATGATATGGCTTCACAAATGTATCATCAAAAGTAAGTTCCAACATTCTCCCTCTTTTTGATGATGACACTTTGTGTGCACAAATGCTCCCCCGACAGAAAATAAGTTATATGTTCTCCCCCTGCAGAAAATGGGTTATAACAGATATAGAAACACTTGTGTTCTCCTCTGCAACAAATATATCATAACATGTATATATATGATAAATATTTGAAGTATTGTTCTTATTAAACTTCTTATATGGTACCTGAAAGATAAACATTAGATGGTACCAATCATAAGAGCAAAGCATTAACCTTTAGGAGACCAACCCCAATTTGAATTTAGTTTCCATCTGTTAGTATACACATAACTGCATGAATTACATATCTCATGTATGTATGATGCAATATAAGTATTTTTGTCAACAATGCTTAAATTTTTAGGAATCCATATAAACTTGTTCTTAATTCTTTTTGAAATAATATCAGACTTTCTTTTTACAAAAGAATTATATGGATTACTAACATATGAAAAATTTTCAAAAAATCCAAGACCATAATGATTATGTGACATCTTTTGATATGATAACAAATCATTCAATTTTTCTTTTCCTTGATTAAATTTAGTAACATTTTTCAAAATCTCTTCATATTTCATTTTGAAAACTGACATGTCTTTATCTAACACAGAAATTCTTTCATTTAAAGATATAGTTTCCTTTTTAAGCAAAATATTTTCTTTTATAAAATTCTCATTATCCTTTTTCAATGATGATATCACTTTTTCAAAATTATCTTTTTGAGAATTTATAGAAGAAATTTGAGATGCATAACAAGAATATTCTTTGAAAAGTTTTTCATTTTCTTTTGTCAAAACTTTATTTTTTATCTTTTCATTCTTAAGATCATTGTATAATTCTTGAAATGCATCTAAGAGTTCAGAAAATTGTACCTCATCTTCTTCTAGAGCCATGTAACAGATGTTGGCATGTTCCATGTTCAGTGATTTCTTCTTCATCAGAGGAAGAGGAATCACTGTTTTCTCATGATGCTTGGTAGTCTTTCTTCTTTCTGAACTTTTTTCTCTTAAATTTACCTTTATTTTTGAGCAATGGGCAATCCTTCTTCATATGACCTATTTTATTACAATTAAAACATCTAAACTTTCTTTGCTTTAAGAATCTTCTGAATTTTCTTGAAAGCATTGCCATCTCCTCTTCATCGTCATCTGAATTGTCCGTGTCTGAGGATGCATGGAAGGCAAGTTCTTTCTTCTTTGAGAGAGATTGTTGTTCATCCTTCTTTCTTTCTTCGAGTTGCACTTCATATGCCATTAGATTACCAATAAGGTTTTCTAATGTCATTGTTGAGAGATCATTCGCTTCTTTTATTGCAGTTGTCTTCTTCTCCCAATCTGATGTGAGTGCACGAAGGATCTTGCGAACTTTTCGACTTGGGTGTATTCCTTTCTAAGGGATGCTAAGGAATTGGTTATGTCAGTGAATCTTGTAACCATTTCTGAGATGATTTCATTCTCCTTCATTTTGAAAAGTTCAAACCTGTGGACAAGAATAGAAATTTTAGATTCTTTAACCTTATTTGTGCCTTCATGTGTTACCTGAAGAGTGTGCCATATTTTATTTGCAGAAGTGGCTATAGACACACGGTTGAATTCTTCTTTAGTTAAGGCACAGAATAAAACATTCATCGCTTTGGCGTCAAGGTTCGCATTCTTCTTTTGATCATCACTCCAAGCGTCGTAGTTGGTTGTAGGTTTGGTGTACGGTGCTTCTACAATGTTCCAAAGTTCGTAGTTGAGCGATTGCAAGTAGATCTTCATTCTACACTTTCAGTAGTTGTAGTTGGATCCGTCAAATAGCGGTGGACGTTGTGTAGAATGTCCTTCTTTGAATTGTGACGAAGGGAACTCCGTTCCCATCCTTGTATGTTGTTAACTGGATATGCAGGGCTCTGATACCAATTGTTGGTCCCGAGATGATGCCAAGTGTGGATCTAAAAAATAATGTCAACACTCACACAAGGATATTAGTGTTAAAGAAATAAAGCACTTGCAATAAGGAAAATAAATCACAAAAAGTAAAACAAATGCAAACACGTGTGATTTATCCTGGTTCGGTCCTTGTGACCTACATCCAGTCCCCAAGCCACCCGCTTGAGATTTTCCTTTATCCTTTGACTTTGTACACCCAAAATCAACACCTTGTATCCCACTTGACAAATCCCCTTTGCCAAATGTATACAACTCTTCTTACAACCAAGAAGACCACAACACCTTGTAAACTTCTCTTCTACACCAAGAAGACGCTCTTGTACAATGATTCCTTTGAGTGATTACAAACTTTCCTATAAGCTTGAATTAGTACGTGATCGTGGACAAGGGCTATTATAGGTTGACTTTCAGAAATCTTCACTTTGGAGTAGGAATTTGGTGAAGAAACAGAAAGTGGAAACAGTTTTCAGAGAACCAGAATTTTGGCAAGTTTTTTGGTCAGAAAACTATATATTTGAATTGGTATATTAAACCTACGATAACAACCCTATTTATAGCTGAACTCTATGGTTAGTTAGGGTAGTTATTAGGACAAATTTGAATGTCTAAATGTTGGATAACGTTGAAGGAAATACCAAAAACAGAAACTGTCCAACAGTCAGAAACTGCCATTAGTCAACTTGAGATATGAGTTAGTCGACTAGGGTAGGCAAATTTCTCAAGGTTAGTCGACTATAGAAAAGACCAAGTCGACTAGGTCAAGTTTGAATCAATAGACAAGTTTCTAAAAACTGAAATTAGTCACTAAAGGGAAGGTATAAGTCGACTACATAAGTATATTAGTCGACTATATATACTGTTAAGTCGACTAACAGTGACAAACAGAGAGTTGGGATCTTTCAGGACAAATACTAGTCGACTATAGAGTTTTGTCAAGTCGACTATAGTTGGTATTAGTCGACTAGACATTTCTATAAGTCGACTAATATGACTAAGATGTGTGTGTGTGTGTTTCAAGGCTTTTAACATGCTATCAACAATTACAATACACATCATTATCAACTCTCTTTGGGAAGTCTTGATCATGTAGAACTCTTGAATAGGCTTGAGATAGAGCTCCATATGATATGGCTTCACAAATGTATCATCAAAAGTAAGTTCCAACAGGAATGATGGATGGATCTAAGTACACACCGAGCTAAGTACACACCATACACATGGTAGGGGTACCTCTAGAGTCTGTAGGGGTGCCTCTAGAGTCTATGATCCGTCTCCTAATACCTGATATGCATTTGGTGTATGGAGTTAAGTATCACAAGGAGCTAAGTACACATGACGCACACGTTGTGGGGGTGCCTCAAGAGTCCGTTGGGGGGGCCTCAATGTCTAGACATCATGCCCAGGTTCTTCTGTTCTCCTGACACCAGTATTGAACTGAACAAGTATATTATATATATAATATTCAAACAATAATAATGTCAGGAACATATGTTATTCAGTCACTCCCGAGTTCGAATAATGGTAAACTGTATATTAGAGTTCGGATGTGTTCTACTCGAAGTACGTGTTCCAGGGTGAACAACCAATGTTATGGGACATTGGTGGGGACTGATTAGAATAACAAATGATACTGATTATTATTATTGCTATTACTACTTCTATTATACTTAAAGCATAATAATCTAATACCTTGTCCACTGCTTGGGAGTTCGTGTTTCCAGTTCGTGTTATCAATTCTATTCCTATACTTCACCTTATTACTGATACTAATACTCCTGATACAGAATGACACATTTACTATTGAAACATATACTGACTTGACTACAGTACTGATCATGATTTCACAAACATGACATGATAACAGTACTGATATACTAGTCTTTAGCAACTTTAGTTGTATATGCTCAGTTGTTAGTGAAGTATGGTAGATGGTATGTACATAAGGGTTTCCATATATAGATTATCCCCTCGATGTACTAATCCTATGGATCAGGCAATTAAATATATATAATTAGTTTTCCTACATCTACAGATACAAACTACTTGTTAAAACATACACTTGGATGATTATATAGTTGCATATTGTTTATATTTATCATATTTCAGTACACTTGCATTCCATTTTGCACACCATCTGGGTTCTTTTATGAACTCGTTGGGTGGCATTTTGACAACCCTAGACCTGCATGTCCAGATTTTGGCACTTAGAGTATTGAAACTTTTTGTTGCTGATTGAAGTGCGCAGCGGAAGCATGGAGACTTGATAGCAGATTCTCTGGACCTATCACTTTTGTCTGGCTCTTGAGATCCCTCTTTCTGGCTCTGGAGTATCTTTCAATATAATCTCTTGTAAGTCGTGCTTTTGTACCTACTCGTGATGTAATATTCTTGTGAATTGGATCATGTACTGTGATAACAATGTACTTGGACAATATAGTTGGAATGCATTTTACTATTGTGCTTCGATACTCTGATTCCTGACTGTATTGTTATGCTTAACATACGTATGCGAGGGTATTTTCACCCTGCGTATGTACGTCGCAGTAGTGTCACCATACCCGGTGGGATGGGGCATTACATAGACGGACTCTAAAAGAACACACCAGAAGGAGAAATCATCTCTATCCACCGTGATGCTCTGAGAAAGAGGATCAGGCTCAGGGGTGTGAAGCCATCCGCTGACATTCCTGATAAGAGTTTCCTCTCTTCCATTCTCGTATGCCCTATATAAAAGGAGGGTCAGATTATTTAGAGTGACCCTCACCCCCCTAAAAAATCGACAACGAGAAACCCGATTATCGGCTCCAATCGAAGCGCGCTATCAAACAATCGCCCCCGACGGTAGAGCCACATCACGATGACTGATATATCATAGCAGATTCATCACGATGATTGATATATCACGCCAAACAGACTCCCGAGTAGCGAGAGCCCCACCACCACCATTTCCACCTTTCTTTCCTCCGTCGATGAAGACGAGAGAAGAGCATGATAACAGGGGAAGTGCCTAGAAAGAATTTTTTCAGATCAGAGGGTAGAAATACTACAAAGGTGAAGGATCAAGCCCATTTATAGGTGGAGGAGAAGCCAAACTGACTCCAATTCAAATTCTCAATCCTAGAAAAATCGGATCACATCCCGAAAATTACGGTTAATTGAAGAGGTAAAAATATCAATTGTTGTTCCCCCACGATCTCTGTCATCATGGCACCAGTATCCAAAGGATGCCAGTTACAAATTTGAGAAGTAGGGTCAACCAACACGCCGGCTGTCAGTCAGCAGCGCTCTCCATATCACTCCAAAATGATCTACATTAATGAATCTACCTACCAGCATCAAAGCCAAGGCTCTAAGAAATCCTTCAACAGCTCTGCTCTCTAGCTTCTCTTTCGCAGGCTTTGACAAGCAGAAGAAGGGGGCATATGTAGTGGTAAGATTCTGATTTGCACGATAATCATGACACGAGTCCCGCCTCAACAGAATCTTCCAAAGATAGACAACAAGATGTGCCAACAGAACATCTTCTCGAGGTCACACCTCTCCGTTCCCGAGGTCACTCCTCTTTTCGAAGACTCAACTATTCCGAGACCACGCCCCCTTCTGAAAGCATCGCCATCCTGAGGTCGATTCTTCTCATCCCAGGCAATGCAGATGCAACAACCGACCTCCTTGATCACCGCCTATATTCATAGAGATCATTTTCCTTACTGTACCGGATATTGAAAAGAGAGTTTTAGCCTTATAGAGGACATTGTAACCCTTTGCAAATAGTGAATTCTCTCCCACCTCCCTGTGGCTTTTCTCAAATTGAATTTTTACATAAAATCTTGTGTCTTAACTTGCTCTCTATGTGCATCTCTGAGTTACTTTCATCCTTCGTGGTGCGAAATTGACCGCTTGATCAATCGCGTCAGAAAATATCTATTGCGATAACCCCGAGGAAAAATATTCCTTCAATAAATTGAAGACTAGCATGTGGGGATAAATGGATACAAATTTATTGACACTATTCTTGATCGGGTGCAGACACTGATATATTTCATCTCCAGCAGAATAAGAAAATGAATATTTATATAAAATGAGATTGGATAGAGATATAATATTGGTAACAAAATTTGGTTATAAATACGGATGTTACAAGAAAAATTATTTCCAGGCTAACATTTAAAATCGATTTAGTATAACACACTTTAATTCCATAAAACCCCCAATACACTTTATTCTAATTTTTAAAACCCAAAATCCATTCAAAAAAATACATATGCTTATACATGTAAAGTTTGTCTTCAATAATATCTGAATATGTATTCCTATAATCCATAAAGTCTTATAAAAATATGTATATAATGTTTTCCCTCATGTCTAGTTTATTCTCATATCCCAAATTCATATTCATTTCAATTACGTATGGTCTTCATTTGTATCCAATATTTTATAATTATAGATATAAGTTTTTCTTACCAAACTATATTTGTATCGGTATTCATATTCATGATTGAGCAAAAAATATGAATATATTAAATGTCATATTTGTCTGTATCTCATCTATTGTAATTTGCATCACCTCCAAAACACGGTGACCTTTTGAATTCTTGAGAATAATCTTCCCACAAATGGACTTTAGTACCCAGTAAAGTTGAAAAATCAAACTCCAAATCCCTATCCCATCACTATCAATTAATAACAGGGTTTTCCTTGTCAAAATCGTGAAAGTTGGAGAATATTCGCTCCCTATTTTGATATACCGAGAGAATAGGATCGCGAAATATCCTTAAAGAGCATCAAGGACGGCATTTGATTCACATAACACTTTTGTTTTTTAGTGCTCCAGTTCACAGCATGAAATCTAGGCCACAATGTAAGTTAAAATCATATTTATACAGGATGTTAATAAAACTCTAACCCTCTTCCTTTAAACTTAGTTGTTCAAATCTGAGTTAGAATTGAACTAAATCACCAAAATAGTTTTGAGTCAAATCCAACAATTACTATAAACTCCTCAAACTATTCATATCTCAGTTCAGGTGCAAGCTGTTCAATACATAAAACTTCAACAAGAAAGAGTACAATTACACCAAGTTGAAATACTTCAAAGTGAATAAACGGATAGATGAATATAACTACTCAATTTTCGACGACATATAATCAGCATGCCCAGAAAAAAGTACATTGGGAACCTATGTGCTCATCCTCAAGCCAATGGTTTATCAAGCCAAACATTTCCAATCTTACCTGGGCATACATGAGGCAACCCATGCACTATTGTCCTTCTTTGAACTACGGAGATCTTCTCCTCGTAAACAGTAAAACAAAATGTTTTGAGAATCCAGCGACAGAACCAATGGGCAGGGGCAGTAAACCATCCTATGAGCTACATCAATTGAATCAATAGTTGCCCTCCCTCAGAAAAATAAGAACCACAAACCTCGATGTTTTCCAGTTCGTTGGCGTTTATGTTTGATCATCAGTCTCTTTCTTCTACAAAGATCTATTCTACTGCTTTCTCAAGCCACAAGTTTCAGTAGTGGTGAAAAATGTGCAGTGTCTCGAATTTGTCTCTAGTCCTCACATTTGTTCACTCCTCACTACTTCCCTCCCTATATATATATATATATATATATATATATATATATATATATATATATATATATATATATATATATATATATATATAGGAAGTACCCGAAATCCTAATTAAGATTTTCTTATTTCTTAAAATTTAACTTGCTTTGTTTGATTCCAAGGGTTAAGAAGAAAAATTAAAAAAGTAATTTAGTTTTGATTTTACCTTGATGAAATATGCATACTTTATACACTTACACACTTAGAATTCAAAAACAAAGATTCTTATGCCTTATAAAAGAGAAAAAAGAAAGAAAAAATTATATATATTAAAAATTCTCTGATTAAGCTCAGTATTTGTGCCTAATAAAGCATAAGTATTCACGCTAAAAGTGATCCATACAAATAATAAAATTCTTAATTTTGTGGCCTTGTTTACTTAAGTTCTTAAGTTCTTGGAGTGTTTTCTCACCCGGTGCCCTAAAACCGTCCGATTTGAGAGGGACTAAAAGCTCATTACATGAGCGAATTAGAAAGCCAAACAAGAAAACCACCAAAATATGTAAAAAAAAAAAGACATAATAGTTAGAGTTGAAGAATTCTTAGTCAAATATTCACGGTCACAAAGGTGAATATGACTTAGGGTAAAATAATAGATTAGGAGAGAAATACAGTTTTAATCCTTACCTTAATTGATAACAAGCTTTTGAAAAGAGACTAAGTTTAGAAATGAATGGTTTGATTTTCCTATGACTTATAAATTACTTGAATTTTTGCAAGAATACTTCAAATATGTTTTTCCTTTATAAAAATGTGTTTTCAAAATACAAACACTTTGTTTTTCTTTCTTTATAGATTTTGCGGGTGTAATTCACTGAAAAACGCTCAGAGACAAAAATCTTCTAGGGGTAATTTAGAGGTTTAACAGCTTATTACATGTGCTAAGTGCAACCGTGGTTCTAACAAAAGTAAGCTAGATTAGGTCATCTCTAATTTGCTTTTTATTTGTTTTGCTCGAAGACGAGTAAAAGATAGGTCTGGGGGTGTGATCGTCACAGATATTGCATATTTATTGTCACATTCTCATATGTATTTTAAATAAACTTTGTTATTTAATTCTAATTATTGTCTAAAATTGTGTCGGCCTTTACTAATGAAAAAGGAGAGAAAATGAGCCCAAGGCCCACTTAAATTCTAATTATCAAAATCTAGGATTTTGACAAAAGATTTAAGGAGAAAAGCGCAGATCAGAGCAAATCAGAGAAGATAACACCAAATGAAAATCGGTTATATTCGATTTTTATAGATCTATTTGGTTAGCTGAAGATCAACGGAGAAAACGCCAAATCCAGAGCTCAAAAATTGAAAATCTAATTGAAGATAAAAAACGTGTCGAAGTTGAACGGACCACGGCTCCCCAGTTCTGGCCCTGCTAATTTCGTGGCAACCTGTTTATATTTGGGGAAGCGTTTGTCACCCCTATATTCGTATCCCTTATCCAATTCTCCCATAAATACCTGCATTTCTGAAAGTAAAAGGGCACCACTCCAACAGAGAGTTTAGAATTAGGCTTTTCTCTAGTTTTAACTTAGGTTTTTATTTTTCTTTCTTATGTAATTTTATGTTTTTATGTAAACGTAAATTAGAGAAGAGAATCATGAGAGAAGGAGAGGGAGAGTTATATTGAGAGTGATACTGATGTAATTCTTTGTCTTTTCTTTCATCGTTTTTCTAATCGATGTTTACTTTTTCTTCTTATTTTTTCTGTGCTTGCCTCTTCTGTGACTTGTAATCCAAGTGAATCATATAGGATCGAATCTGTCTTACTTTTGCAAGTGCCACTGATAGCTTATGGTGATGGACGTCTGCTTCTAATTATGTAATAGTTTAGTATTTCTTTCTGCTTACATTTTTATTTAGTTAGACCGACTTGGAGTATGGAAGATCCTATTTGCCATGTTGTGATGACCTTCAAGCCAAGGTAAGTCGTTACAACGGATTCAAGGTAAGCAAGCGCTGAAGAGTTAAGTTAACTTTTATTTTCTTTTTGTTTCTTTTAATTTCTTAGTTTAGAATCGTTCTGAAAATGAACACTTTTTGTTCCTTCTTTTTAACTTAGTTTAGATATACTTTCAAATATCAACATCACTACCTTCTTCTATCTTCTTCTCTTCTATTACTAACTCCTTTTTTCTTTTCTTTTAAAACTAAAAAGAAATGTTTTAACTGATTTAAGTAACTTACGAAAACTTACCTAAATGCTTCTATCGCAGTCCCTCCTTGTGGATCATCACCCGCTTATCCACTTATTATAGTAGTACTATTGAGCAACCTAGCACTCTCTATTCTTATTTCTAAACTTTATATTTCCTGTGCAGGTTCAGACTCGATCATTAATAATTATTATTATAATGATTGTTAATCTATTATTATTATAATTATGATTGTTGAGAGTTTGAAATGCATATTAAATTATTTTAACATAATATATGCTTTTATATCTGCTCTAACATGTTGTGATGCTTATTATAAACTAATGTAATGTTTTGTTCTGTCATTTTGGCATGTTGTATGTTTTCCTATATCGTTCTTATATGATGTTATGCTTTCTTGTATTTCTCTGGCATGATGACAGTACCTCTGTAATTGCCTATATTATTATACTTTACCTGACATATGATATACTAGTCATCTGACATCGACATGCTAATTCTCTGACTCATGATTATCACCTTTACGGGGACTTGACACCTGCTATCTTGTTATGCAGCCTGAGATCATGTGTACTCCTATATCACGCATGTTCCTCCTGTTATTATATTTACGCTAATCCCTGTAAACTAATCATGATAGACATAATCTATAATAATTAGATAACTTACATCAGTATGGAGAAAGCTAATGGAATCAATATGTATATGTATTTATAATGGTCAAATGTTGTGCAACTGAAACTTCCATTCTACCTGAGGGCCATCAGGTGTTTCAGTGGAGTGTACTGGCGCCCCTGCTCTAAATCCATTCCTCCCAGGGCTTACAAATATGACCCTTATGACTTAATGGTCGGTTCCGGCTCAGTATCGGGTGCTCCTTGGCCGTTGTCCCAGGTATGCACGGTACCCACTATAAACATAGTCGTTGACTTCAATAAATCAATCTCATCTAACTCATATGTGGATTTTTTTTGTACTAGGATGCCGGGACACATACCTAGATATACGGGTCGGACGAGTAATAATAATAATAATAACAACATAATCTAATTTCATTTCACTTAGTACTGATTTTATGTTATATTGTTTGTTGTGGTTATTCTACGCTTGCATGACTTGAGTGCGTTCTTGCTTCCCACTTGTGTGACTATATTCCTGTGCTATTGTAATTAACTCATATTATTCTTGTTTATTGGACTATGCCTGTATGACTGAGTCCTAACACACTACGCTGATCCGATATAACTTAATTACCTAACAATATAATGTCAGAGCGGGTGTTATTGAGTCACTTTCTCATTCGGATAATGATATTTGCTATCAAAGTTCGAATGTGTTCTACTCGGGTACGAACTCTAATTATGAACTACCAATGTTATAAGACACTAGAAGAAAATGATTACAATAATAGGCGATACTGATTATTATTATTATTGTATGATTAAGTTATCATGCTTTACCTTGTGAATATTATATTGTGGTACAGTAATTATTTCTGATATCCTTATTACTGGACTAGGTACATGTTCATATTGTTTTCTTATTCTGTTATTTTGAGGACAACTCGGGTTGTATACACTCAGACATGGTGGCATGAGGTATAAAGTATATCTATGAGCCTTTCCTTTTTGGATTATTGATTGAGTCATATTTAGTGTCACATTTTCATATTTATTTTGTAATAAAACTTTGTTATTTAATTCATTTTAATGTCTAATGCTATGCAGGGTAATTAATGGAGAAAGAAGAAAAATAGACAAGTTTATCTAATTAAATCTAGAGTTTTAAAAGCTCAAATAAATTAATGAAGATCTACTCAAATTCAGAGGTTTAAAGGTAATTCTATCCAACGATTGGAGAAAATCTAACCAAATCAGACTAGATAAAACCAGTTAAAATCAAATTTTTGAAGATCCATTTGGTTAACTTAAAAATCAATGATGATACACAAAATTTAAAACTCAAACTACAAAACCAATTGGATAAAAGAATAGATCAAGAATCAACGGTCGATTGGCCCCTTGATGGCTAGATCAAGGCCGCGCAAATGCGATAAAAGTCGTGTTTGCGTGGCTTTGTTGAGATGGTTGGGGAGCGTTTGCTCCCCTATCTTCATACGCTTCCCATATCTTCTTTTACCTATAAATACCCTCACTTGCAAAGGAGAAATGATAGAAAATTAAAATTAAGATTTTGCTTTATTTTTAAGGTTAAGATTATTGTTAGATAGTTTATGAGAAGTTGTATCTCAGTTATTGTTTTTTAATTTAGGCCAACAACAAAGTAAGAGAGAGAAAGAGTGTTGTATTCGAAGATTGAACGTGACATCAATAAATATTTAAGACATTTCTTCATCTCCTTCTCTTTGTGATAGTAGTTCATGTTTATTATTCATTTATTTAGTTATTCTTTTTTACAATGAGTACTAATTTTTCTCTTTCTGAGCTCACTAAACGCTCCTCTCTAGTTCTGCTCTTGAACGGTTTAATAAAAAGACCCAACTGAATCATTTGAATGCCTAAATTAAGCCTTACTTTTAGCGAGTGCTCTTGAAGGCACATGAGGATGGGGATTGGTTTTTGAACTTACACAAGTTAATTTTTAAATCATGTTTTTATTTCATATCTGCTTAATTGCCTTGATGATTTAACATTCATCTTAAAGAACGATTTCAAAACTAAAGTTCAATTTCTAAAATCTATCTTATGTGTTTTACTTGACTTCTCTTGAATTACAAGATTAAACTTTTGCCTATGATCACATTATGGCACTTAAACTTTCAAAAGAAAAATCTAGAATTGAGTAGAAGATTGCTGAGCCCGAATTTTCTCTCTTATTAAAAATAAACACACTTTTCACTGAAGCTTTCTTTAAAATCACCTTTTCCAAAATCTCTTCTCACTTTCTTTTCTTTAAACATATCTCAAACACTTCATATTCCTTTTTTTTAAAAAACTGAGACTAAAACTTGTTTTCTCAAAAACACCGAAATGCTTGCATCGCTTCTCTCCTCATGGACACGATCCATTCGCCCTAAGCTACACGGTATTTTAATTTCTAAATTAATTTTTGGCACCATTGCCGGGGATCAAAGCAAAAGATAGGTATTGGGTTTGATTGTGCATGTGTATTGCATATTTAGTGTCACATATGTCACATTTTCTCATTTAAAAATTTGATTGAATCAAACATGTGCAGAAAATAGAAGTTTAGGAATTGATAATAGATAGTGTGAGGTTGCTCAATGCTACCGCTATAACAAATGGCTATGCGGAACGTAATCCACAAGGAGGGACTATGATAGAAGCGTTAGTAGATCCAGTTAAATAATTCTTCTTTGTTTTTAAAAGAAAATGAAAGTGTTAGCGGAGGAGAAGAAAAAGATGGTGATGTTGTTGGGGTGTATCTAAACTAAGCTAAAAAGAAGAAAGAAGAAAGAAAGAAGAAGTGTATTTCTAACTTAAAAAATAAAGAAAGACAAGACTAAATAGATACTTATTTATCTCTTCGGTGTTTGCTTACCTTAGATCCGTTGTAATGATTTACCTTGGTTGAAGGCGATCAAAGTATAGCATATAAGATTTTTCCCATTCTCAATCTAAAATATCAAATAAAAGTTCAAGCAGAAAATAATACAGAAATAGTTATCCATCACCATAAGTCATCAATGACACTTGCAAGAGCAAGGCAGATTCGAGGCTATAGGATTCACTTGGATTTACAAGTCATTGTAAAGGCAAGTAAAGTAAAAGAAGAAAATAAGAAAAACAAGATTTTGATTGAATAAAGAAAATGATGAAAGAAAAGAAAAAGTTTACATTGTTGTCACTCTCGATACAAATTTTTCACTCCTTCTCCCATGAAACTCTTCTCTAATCTAAACTATAAAGAAATTGGAAATTTACGTAAGAAGAAAAAGAAAAACCTAAGTTAAAAACTAGAAATAAAAACTAGCCTAAACACTTTGCTGAGTGGTGTTCATTCGCCTTCAGATTTGCAGGTATTTATAGGAGAAATGAAGAAGGGAGAAGTGTACGAAGATATGGAGAGCAAACACCCCAAACCAACTTAACAAACCCGTGCAAACGCAGCTTTTGTCGCATTTGCGCGGCCTTGATCTGCCCATAAAGCTAGACCAAGGGGGTTAGTAATCCGTTGATTCTCGATCTATCTTTTTATCCAATTAGTTTTGCAATTTAAGTTCTAGATTATGCGTTATCCTCATTGATTCTCAAGTTAACCAAATAGATCTTCAAGAATCTGATTTTAACTGATTTTATCTGGTCTGATCTGGTCTGATTTGCTTCAGTCTTTAGATAGAATTATTTCTAAATCTCGGGATTTGAGTAGATTTTTATTGATTTGCTTGAGCTTTTAAAACACCAAATTTAATTGGATAAACTTTTCCATTTATCCTCTTTCTCCATTAATTACCTTGCATACTATTAGACATTAAAATAAATTAAATAGCAGAGTTTTATTACAAAATAACTATGAAAATGTGACACTAAATATGCAATATTAGTGACCGATTACATCCCCCCACCAATTTTTTTCTCGTCCTCGAGCAAAACAAATAAAATAAAAAATAGAGCAAACCTAATCTAACTCACATTCGTAGGAATCACGTTTGTACTTAGCATATTTAACAAGTCATTAAATCTCTAAGTTACCCTTAGAGGACAAGTTTTGTCTCGTGAGGGTTTTCAGTGGATTACACCCACAAAATTGTCACGCCCCACTTCCCAACATACGTGAAAACAGAGCCGCGACGAGAGTCGGCGACGTATATAGCGAGAAAAATACCTCCCGTATACACACTAAGCCTAAAGGAACCTGAACAAGTTATAAATCTAAACCATAATAAATCAACGATCACTGCAATATTGCATATAAGTATCAACGCATGATATCAAATAAATAAAGAACTGAAATAAAGACTTAATCTGATATATATATATATCGAGAATCAGGAAATAACAAGAAGACATAAGAGATAAAAATAGCAGAACCAAAAGAGAGAAAACTCCAACTCCTTGCGAATCGTACGATCACACGAACACCTGAATAATATAAGAAGATGTCCAAAGTCTTGGACGTGCGAATCCAGGATCGTCAGAAGCGACCTAATGAGTGTGTGTGTAAAGGGAAAGGTGTTCGTGCATAATAACAATGTAAATGATAAAAACATGATACTAAAATAAAAAATAACAGAATGATCAATATCTAGAACAAATCTATGAATGATATATAACTAGTATCATGGTAAAAAGAAACTACTAATATCAAGATGTGTAACATAGCATATGTCACTACTCTGGTATATAATCCGGTCATGTGTACAATCAATATGTCTATCATAGTTTATATATATGTACAGTCAGGTGATTACAGTCAGTCTGAATACAGTAAGTCACAATACATATTAACAGTTCATTATTATTTATTATGTCAGCGAATGCCAATTGTCACCTATAACAGACGCACCCCATACTACGCCTACTACACGTGTCAATCAGGGTCCTAAATTATTGAAACTGGTTGGTTGGAGATGTAATCCATGCTTTAGGTGGGTCCCGTATATACCCGGGACTACGGCCCAGATGCCTGGCGCTGAACCAGGGCCTACCGCCAGGTAATCAGTAACAGTAACAGTACTCATAGTATCACTGTGGAACAATAAACTCACAATAATACTGTGGAACAATAAACATATAGGATGTCAGTCACCCCCCGGAACCCTACAGTGGAACCCATAAGTCGGTTGCGCAACCTGTATCCTAGGTCCACCAAAATACAGACTCTGTCTCCTCCAACAATTTTTCCAATCCCAATGTAAGTTGTCCATTTACCTAATTATGTTTTCAATTCAGTTAAATCAGTCAATGTCCATGTTGCCTAGAATACTGGGACGATATAGTGACAGTAACAATAACAGTACAGCAACAGTAACAGTAATCGTATACACGGTGAACAGTAATAAGAAGAGTGAACAATAACAGTAACCGTGTATACGATGAATAGAGCTGTATCGAGCGTTACGACCTAACGATACTTTCCTATTAACTTTCAATAACATGAACAATATGTTTATCAGGTAGATCTCTAGTATAATCAGTCTAGTTACTTAAGTGGTATCATGATATTTATTCAGAATTAGCAATAAAATCTTCTGAGGTTTGTTGGTTATGTATTTAATATGTGAACATGAACAATAATTAACGTATATGAACAGTAATTAAAAATGAACACTATTTAAATATCAAATTACATCTATTGGAACAAGTTAAAAGCACTTATGTGAAATAATACCGAAATATTTAATAAATAAATAAAGAACACTCACAAGAAATAATACTGAAATACTTAATGAGAAAACAAAAAACACTCACATAAAATGACGTGATTTTGGAACTGAATCACCCTCTGGTCTTCACTGCACGAATTGGTACTGATGTACGGATCATCTCATAGATCGGCCTTTGAATTGCCATCGTATTGGGTTCATAACGAGCACAAATTCGAATCTCCTGTAACAGGTCCAGATCTCATCGAACGGGCCCGTATCGCTGTACCACGCAACTATACGCATGAACTCATACAACATACACCGTACTCATACACACTGCATGCATACATGTACATATATATAGCATACTCTAATTCATGCACACATATAATACATGCATGCACTTATATATGCATACACATGCACACACATATATTAATAACAATTCATAGTCATAAACTATAGGATAAGAAATCATAATCAATACAAAATATATACATATACTTTGGAAAAAGAACTATTATTTATCATTAACATGACATTATAGGATAGGGATATTATGGCTCCCTTCATCCAAACGCTTTTTGTTGCATTCTTTTTGTTGCATATTCGGCTTCTAACACCACCTCTTCTTAACACTCAACTCTTCAAATTTCTAAGTGTGATGTAGATGATCAAAAATAAATTTAGCATTACCAAGAGAATTTGAGTCAAGAGAAATGATTCAGGGTACAATAAAGCATGAACGATATGGTGGACTATCTATATGGGTAATTTTCTCTGAAGTTGAATGGTTAAAGGATCTTTTGTCTGACTTCTCTTTCGTGCATAAACCCATACTTCAATTTCAGTTCATACTGATTCAAGATCTACCATTGAGATTCTAAAGCAAGATAATGCCAATAAGAAGATGAACAGACATATTCAAATCAAACTTAAGTCTGTTGTGCCTATTGGGCAAAGTTGTGCTTCTCGACTTTGTAAAGTCCGAGAAGAATATTTGCTGACCCATTGACTAAAGGTCTTTCTAGGAGTGTGGCCCTAAAATCATCGAGGGAGATGGGGTTAAGCCCATAGTAGAGTTCACCGACAGCGGAAACCTAACCTACTGATCAGGAGTTGATTCCATGAATGAGATTCAATGTGATAGAAACAAGCTGGACTGGTGATACTCGTGTGGAGCATCAACCCGGATATGTTATATCATATATGTAGTAGTATATCTACTACCCCTTCTCTATGGTGACGATGCTCTTATAATACAGCTAAGTAAGAATGATTTTAACTCCTAATAAGTCCAACGCATGTAGTATGGAGGATATACTATCCAGCTGTAGTACCCTTGGAGGACTTAGCTACGTGAGAGGAACCATGATGGTCGCGGTTGGGGAGGCAGGGCTGACCCTAGAAACTCTCATAAGTCGGTTATTGTGAGTATGACATTTAACGCTCAACCCGTTCACTCAATAAATGGAAACTTACTGTGTGTGCCTTTCATCAATATCTAGTTAAAGAGGCCTAATTCAAGGCGTAGTCCATTATGCCTCTCAGGTGGCGATGAATTCACTAAGGATAGATTCAAAGCCGCAAGCTATCGACCCCGAATCAACAGTATGATGTTGCCCGATTTTATTCGTGTTTTATGATCTGATGATT
The DNA here is from genome assembly GCA_038442645.1 of Agave tequilana. Lineage (NCBI taxonomy): Eukaryota > Viridiplantae > Streptophyta > Magnoliopsida > Asparagales > Asparagaceae > Agave > Agave tequilana. The sequence goes on along the minus strand of JAVJIF010000529.1, from coordinate 25,270 downwards.
TGATGGTTTTTTATTATTGATTTGTTTTATTCTCTCTGAAACTCAAGTTTTAGGGGAATGTTGGATGTGTTTTGAGTTGGAGGGAAAACTTGAGTTTCCCTCTTATTGGGCTTTGATTTTAGTCCCACATTGGATATAAGATGGGAGATTGGGTAGTATATATATCAACTCCTCCCAAGCCTATTGTTATGAGTGTTGGGTCATGGGCCATATCGCTACACGTGCGCACACACGCCGAACCGAACCGAGCCGGGTCGGGTGCAGGTGGCGCGCGCCCACGACCTGCGGACACGAATGCAGTTTGCTTCAGGGGGCTCTTGAACCTAAAACCTTTTTTTCAATTTTTCTTTTTTAATTTTATTTAAAATTCTGTTTGATTTTTTCGCGATTTTCGGTTCAGCTTTGACCCACTCTCCGAATCTGCTCGCAAACTGCACGATCGCGTGCAGATTTGGAGCGGGATTGTTACAATAGATGAATTTCGAGAATTTATAAATAACTTCTCGCAGTTCAGTCTGTTCACGGGAAAAAACCTACAATCTCTGTCTCCCTCCTCCAAATTTCTTTATTGCAAATTCTGGTTCGGTTTCCTTGAAAATTTTTCGAAGCATTTCTTTTACATACGGGCAACGAATTTTCATCTGAGTAAAGGCCTAGCTCTTCATTCGGGGCTAGGTGCTGGTGATCTACCAGGGGAACTTTTACCGCTAGGAGAGGAAGTCATTCTAAGGTCTGGACGAGGGATCGGCCATCTATCTTCTAGGACAGTACTTCTGCACGACTGTCACCCCAGGCCAGAGTTTTTCTTTCCTTTTAATTCTTTTATATTACTTGCATTTTTTAGGATAATTATTCAATTGGTTACAGTTTTATAAATAAAATTGTTTCATGTTTTAAAAAATAAGAAAATATTGTATTGTAACCAACAGTGTGAAGATCTTGATGAAGAATTGAATGATTTGCACTACGAGTAGGAGAGAGATTGTTGAAAATTTATCAAAGTGGAGATCAATGACACCTCTCTTTAAAAGAACAAATGATTGTGCAATTTAAATCTCACTGTTGTAGAAAAATTTCAGCTCACTAAAACTAAAATCTTCCTGTTTTACTAATATATTCTCTATTATTTTTGAAAAGAGAAGCTCAGAGCTATAAATAGAGGCTCATTAAAATTTGCTCATTGGAGGGAAAGGCTCAGCAACACACAATGAGAAATAGGATGCATTAAATGCAATGGTAAATTTAATGCAAATAGAGATTTTTGAGCTGAGATTTTCTTGACCAATTGAAACAACCTAAGCAATAAAATCTGCAGAAAATTTTCAAAGTGTGTGAGCTACTGATCTCCTCATTTAATGCGGCAACAGTTCAAAGGATATGGTTTCCAGGACTTGCTGGAAGCAAACTTATTGAAATAGCAACAAAAAATAAGAGAGAGAGAGAGAGAGAGAGAGAGAGAGAGAGAGGTCTCTATTTGAAAGTGACAAGAGAGAGGGTGAGATAAGAAATTGATGAGAGAGAAATGTATACTCTAAAGAGATGATTATATAATTGTTATATCATGCTGAGAGGAGAGGTCTCTATTTGAAAGTGACAAGAGAGAGGGTGAGACCAGAATTGACAAGAGAGAACCGTATACTGTAAGGAGATGATTATATAATTATTATATCATGCTTCATGCCTGATCATTCCACGAAAGAATTACAGGTGCTGTTTGTTTCATTAAAAACGCAGTGAAAGACCGTAATTCGTAAATAAGTTATAGCTTTATTACATTCTTATAACTCAATTACATCTACGGTATTTAATTGAACTGTAATTCGTAAAAGACTTACATAATTCAATAACCATTTACTTGCAATCTAATTGTCACTTGCTTACAACCCACTTACAATTAATTTTTTAGTCATACAAATTTGTATTATTTTTTATATCAATATTAATTTTTAAATATTTAGTATTTTTAGTATTTATTTACAATATTTAAATTTTTTAAATCACTAGATTGTAAATTTTATGGTCAACTTTTTCACTTACGACATACAAATTACGACAACCAAGCGCCGTAAAACACAATATATTTTCCCACTTATAACTTTATATTACGAATCAAACACTGTAAAATTTACACGCATGCACTCATTTACAACCGTAAAAGAGTTCACCAACTACGATTTACGAATTACAGCCAATTACGACAACCAAACATAGAATACACTGATTAACAATAATCATTATATCATGGCAAAAGATATAACGGTTCTAAAGTGACAAGTGAGAGGGAGGGAAAGCTCAGCATAAATTGTAAAAAAACGAGTCAATTCTCTCAACAAATCTGCAGACATGAAGCTAATAGGGTGCATAAGAAACGGGTAAAATTTTTTTAGACTAGCTGCTATTGGAAAAGAAGTTGACAGCAAAATCTTTATCAAATCTCAATAGCCATCACCCAAAAAGTTTGATACACTGTGAAGCCAACGGTAAGTCGGATGGATTTAAGAAATTGTCTCTTGAAAACTCAAAGCTCAGGATGAGATATGACAAGATACAACGTGAATGAAACTAGGCTATTTCCCACTTGACCACTTGATTTTTATATATTTATTTTTATTTTTTAATCACAAAAAAGTCATGACATGATATCAGGTTTCACGCAAATTGATATCAATAAAATTGAGACAAAATAATCTATGACAGACTTTTCTAGAAGGAGAAGGAATTATTGGTTTAAGTGGTGGTAGGATGGTGAAATAGCCTCGGTAGAATATAAAAGACTTAGAAGGATTTAATTGAGTTTTATTTGTGTCTTACTTTTGAAGATAAAATAAAATACCACTTGATTACTTATAATTTTTCTGCGGTGTGAAAATTTGAAGCTCATAATCTCTTCCTCCAGTAAGCTCTTGTATAGCTTAATGTAGCTTTAATCTTGATTGTAATATTGGAGCTATAATCTTTCCAACCTCCTTTTAGATGTTGCAAGTTAGAGTTTAGCCTGTCCATCCTCCGTCTCTTGTCTTATCCTATAATAAGACAAACTACTAAATAAATGTATTAGTAGCTTAATTTATAAGTTAACTATATCATCAAAATCTTAGGGTTAAAATCAACTAAAAAGGAAAAGAACAAAACATTTAATCAATAATTGCCCTCCCTCAGAAAAATAAGAACCACAGACCTCGATGTTTTCCAGTCCGTTGGCATATGTTTGATCATCAGTCTCTCTCTTCTACAAAGATCTATACTACTGCCTGCTCAAGCCACAAGTTTCAGTAGTCGTGAAAAATGTGCTGGTTCCAATTTGTTCACTCCTCACTACATCTCTCTCTATATATAGATATAGGAAGTACCCCGGAATCCTACCATCAAGAAACTCTCACAATGGCGCCCTTACTGCTCTCAGTCCAGAGACAAAAGCCCGTGCTCGTGGCTCCGGCCGAGCCAACCCCGCACAAGTTCAAGCCTCTCTCGGACATCGACGACCAAGCGAGCTTGAGGTTCCAGGTCCCGATCATCCAGTACTACAAGAACAAGCCCGAGACGAGAGGACGTGATCCCGCTGCGGTCATCAAAAAGGCCCTGGCCAAGGCCCTCGTGTTTTACTACCCGTTCGCCGGCAGGCTCAGAGAGGGGCCGGGGCGGAAGCTGGTGGTTGAGTGCACTGGAGAGGGGGTTCTGTTTGTTGAGGCTGATGCCAATTTGAAGCTTGAAGAGTTTGGGAAGCAGTTGCCTCCTCCGTTGCCGTGGCTGAGTGAGCTCTTGTATAATGTTCCGGGATCGGATGGAATTATTGGCTGCCCTTTGCTGTTGATTCAGGTAAAGCAGCTGAATTTTACTAGTTTATTTATAGCTTATAACGCTTAAATTTCTTGCAGGTCACTAGACTAGCATGCGGGGGTTTCACTTTCGCCGTCCGCCTCAACCACACCATGTCGGATGCTCAAGGAATAGCTCAATTCCTCAACGCGGTCGGAGAAATGGCACGCGGAGAACCTTCTCCCACCGTGCATCCTGCGTGGGCTCGAGAGCTCCTAAGTGCTCGAAATCCTCCATCGGTGACACGCGATCACAGAGAATTCGACGAGATTCCTGAATCCCAACGAACCCTGTTCCCACCCGACGAACACCTAGTCCACAAGTCCTTCTTCTTCGGCCCCATAGACATCACCACTTTGAAGAAAAAGGTGCTAATTCCCTGCACCTCATTCGAAGTCCTAGCAGCGTCTGTATGGCGAGCCCGCACCATGGCATTGCGCTTGGACCCGAGCGATGAGCTCCGGTTCATGTTCAACATAAACCTGCGCGCCAGAATGAGCCCCCATTTGCCTGCTGGCTACTACGGTAATGTGTTCGTGTACCCCGCTGTGCTGTCCACCGTCAAAAAGCTATGCGAGAGTCCTTTGAGCTACGCTGTTGAGCTTGTCAAGGAGGCCAAGGCCAAGGCCACGGACGAATATATCAAATCGGTGGCCGATCTGATGGCCCTCAGGGACCGGCCGCCATTTGCGATGAACGGTGCGCCACGTGTGTACTGTGTTTCGGATAACACTCGTGTTGGATTCGCCGAAGTTGACTACGGGTGGGGGAGCGCTGTGTACGGTGGTCCGGCGACGGGGGGCTTCGATGCCCTTCCCGGTGTGTTGAGCTTCTTCGTCGCGTTTACGAATGAGCAGGGAGAGAGAGGAACTGTTGTGCCCATGTGTTTACCGGAAGATGCGATGGGGAGGTTCGCCATGGAGGTTGAGCAGTTGATTCGAGCACCGGTAAACTTTAGAAATATGTTGTAACTTCAACTTCTTTTCAATTACCAGATGCAAGTTAAGATAATATTTTGTAGGAGCCAAAGAACTTTCAATAATATTTTTCATTAGAGAACATCACTGGCTCTCATTGGTTGAAGGTGAGATGAAAATGGAGAGACGATACTGTGTAACTCAAGTGTTGTGTCTCTTCTATCTTCTCCAATCAGAAAATGCCAGCCCAAAGTGGTCCGCGATCATTGGCATGGCTATGAGTAGAGCATCCAATCAGAAAATACCACTCCTGATTTAATAGAGAATACTCTTTTATTTTTTTAAAAAATACATATAATTCATAAGTATATGTTAAAAAAAATTACATCCCCTCAAAATTTATACCTGATTCCGTCACTGATTTGGACCAACACCAAATTGATTTTTGTAAGCAGAAAATGATATTTTGCTAAAGTTTTTTATTTTCTTAGATTTTTCTTAAGAATGTTTTGTTGAAGCAATTTAACTTGAACCACTAAATGGAGATTAGTGGCTCACAAAAAAAAATTCCAAAAAGCTTGTTTGACAATTAATATTTGTTTGACAGTGGCTTTAATTTACAAAATTGTGATCACTAAGAAAGCGAGATCACGACTGATAACAACACTAGTACAATATTTCATCAATTTTGAAAAAATTAATTATACTGCAATGCCTGCTCTTTTCTCTTTTTATCAATAGAAATGTTGCATAGGATTTTAATTTTAAAATTTCAAATTAGATTCTTGCATAAATTTGTGTGCTACTAAATTAAGTGAAAAGGAACATTCTTGTAATGACTAATTTCAAATTGAGATGGAGAAAAGAGGGGGGTTAAATTCAAATTGAGAGGTATAACTGAGTGTTTACACTTAAATTGGGTGTGTAAAATATAAGGATATTTAGAATAATTTGAGAGGACCTATTTAATAATTTATTAAATTTAGTAACTAATGGGTGTACAAATAACCGCACTCTGATTACATGGGCATGCGCCCCTTGCATCCATCACGCATCAAATCAAGTATTCAATGTGAAACCAACCAAAACAATTAGATGGCTATACGTGTCGGGGCGACCACTGAGAGTGGGCCAAAATGTTTTCATCGCAATCAAAATTTTGATTGCTACTTCTCCCCAAAAAAAGGGGAAAAAAAGAAGGGTTGCTAACTGAAAAATAGAAGAAATTTTAGGTAACAAGTTAGATATTGCGCCCAAGTAAGCAGTTAACCCGTGCTAAACTTACACCCAAGCTTTAATAACTTCTTATAACACTAATATATACACCAGAGAGTATTTATGGAACAAGTGGAGAGGATGAAAAATGCTTATTATACTATTATTTGAATTACTAGGAAGACTCTCTAATCAGTCTAATAACAATATAATCTAGTATAATATTAATAGTACAATTAGGATCACTTGAATAAGATTCGAGATTATATGCTAGATAACTATTCGAGATTATATGCTAGATAACTATTGTTCAAGCATTCCAGATATTTTCCTTAAGTTTTTTCACATGGAATCTTTATCAAAATAAAAGACAAACCATCCAAATTCGGACTTAATTTGGGTTAAAAAACCCTAATAAGAATTGTAAGCACACAACTCATAGTAATTTTGGTCTCAATCTAGATAGACAGATTCCTCTCACTTACTTTGGTTATATCTTCCTCATATGATGTGTTATTTTTATCTTGGGCTAAGGTATGGAAAAGAGTTATATATGGAAATTGTCCCATGCCTTAATTATTCGAGCACTACTCTCAATATTACCCACAAGTTAGAAGATTTTTTGCTTGACAATTTTGATGACACTACAACAGAAATGGGCTTCCACGTCGCTCATTTCACGTCCATTTTAAGTCGCAACTGGCGTGCATCAAAAAGAGGTGACAATTTTTGAATTTGATGAAAAATACACAATTTTGCTTTTGGATCTTTTATGGCGGTTATTTAATTAACTGCCGGAATATATTAATTTCATGGCGGTTCTTTGAAGAACCGCCGTCAAAAAAGTTGACCGAAAATCCCCCCAACGTTTTTCCCCCCAATCTAACCCTATCTCTCTCTATCTCTATCTCTCTCTCTTATCTCCCTTGATGCAGCTACACTGGATGTCTCTCTCTTTCTCGCCTCCCCTGACGCCTCCTCTGACGCCTTCATCCGTAGAGTTCATCGACACTGTTAGTTCCTCCAATCCTCGAGGCCCTTGTCACTATCGCTGACCTCGAGGCCCTCATCTCCCCTCGAGGCCCTCGCTTTCAGCTCCTCCCCTCGAGGCCCCGCTGCCATTGTTGTTCCTCGAGGACCTAGTTGCCATCTTCCCCCGTCGTCTCTCTCTTGATCTCCCAGACATTTCACAACTGAATTCCAGTGCTCTCGCTACTCATTCCCCTCTCAAGCCCCCATTCATGGATGTCGGTCATTGTCTCTCTCCCCCTACCGTCGATGTTCATGGATCTCGAGTGAAGCTCACATGCTGCTCTCTTTCCCTCGCCATCATTTGTCACTCTCTTACAGACGATGTTTATGGATCTCGGCCGATGCCGCTCTTGGCCAGTCTCGTCGTCTCGAACAACACTGTCGCCATCGCCGCTCTCGGATCCACTCTCTAGATATAGAAGAAGGTTAAGGCATTATCCCTTTTATAATTCTTTGCTTTCTAGAAATAAAAATTCATTTTTTTAATATAGAAATTTTACTCTAAATATTGAAAATAAAGAGAACACATAACTTTTACTTAATAAAATTTTATAGTAGTGGTGGTGGTGGTGACGTGCATTTGTTAATGGTCGTTAGGGGGTGTGTGTGTATGATGTGTGTGGTGTGGTGGTGGTGGTGTGTGTTGTGTGTGTTGGCGGCGGTGGTGGTGGGGGGTGTGCGCGCGCGCGCATGTATGTGGTTTGTGTGCATGTGGGGGTGTTGGGGGTGATGTGTATGTGGTGGTGGCGCTGGTGTAGGTGGTGGGGATGCACATGTGGTATGTGTGTGCGGGTGGTGGGGCAGCGGTAGAGTGTGGGAGGTGTACGTGCACGCGCGCGTATGCATGTGCGCGTGTGGTGTGTGCGTGCATTTGGTGTATGCAGAAAAATTAATGTATATATGTAGAAAGAAATATGAGTGTATATAAAAATAAAAACATTGTAATCATAAGAACTGAGTTCACCAAAAATATGAACAAAAAAGAAAAATGAAAAATCAAGAAAAATAGCTATAATTAGACTATCAATTTGAACTCTTTACATATTTTGTATATTGTTATTAATTCAATTTTTTTTTTGTTTTTAATGTCTACACTAGATAAATATGGATCGAAAATGAATGTTTTCTAGTAGGTTAACTATTGAATATGAGAATGGTGTAGAGGAGTTTATTAAATTTACTATTGAGCGTGCCGACAATCCTAATCGTATTAAGTATCCGTGCATAAGATGTGGTTGTCTTAATAAAGTTATTGTTGTATTAAGAGACTATTTAATTATTAATGAAATTGATCAAACTTATACAAGATGGATACGGCATAATGAGAGTACAAGAGGAGATAGACTGATTATTTTAAATGATAGAAGATGTGATGAAAGAGAAGAAGTTGATTGTAGTGAAAGTGATCAATTAGAAAAACATGATTCATGATGTAGAAGAAAACTTCACATTTATTAAGTGGTTCTGAAATCGATTTAATACTTAATGAAAAGAAATAAATAAGCATATAAACTATATAAGACACATCAATCCAGCTCAATCAAGGAGAAAAAAGTGGGTAATAGATGAGCACAGTAAATCATTCATTAAGTGGTTCCGAAATTGAGTTGATACTCAATTGATAACTAAATCAAATTGTATGTCTGAAAATTTAAGATGGTAGTGCATGGGCCTCGCATGTATATCATGTCTTGTTGTGGATATCCTATAATGGTTAATATTTTTACACAAAAACACATGATGACAGGTGTACTATACAAAACAGTGAGTTACCTTAGTGGCTCAAGCAATACATATTTTCAGCGCCAAAGATAACAAATTAGTATTTGCAAATATGTCACACTATAGGCTGATCGAGGACATATGAGAGTTAGATTACACTATGTTTTGAGTTTCTGTGTTCTGGTGTAAGTGGGAGGAGAATAATAATGGCATCAAAGTTGATAAATAAGAAGTCATTCTAATGGATCTTAATAAAGAGGGTCACAAAGAGGACACAATCATATTAGCATCACAAGTAAAATAAGTATTTTACATCACAGATCCTGCCGATAAACAATAGTCCATTATTCTCTTAATGAAACCACAAATTACAACTAATTGTGATAGTGAGAATGATACAGGAGATAATATTGATGAGGCTCCTCTTTTCTCTAGGATTAACAAGAGGTGATAATATGGATAGTGATGATGGGAACGATAATGTCGAGGACAGTGAGTTTTACATAGGAGATGATCATTTTGAAGAAATATTGGTTGAGAAAAGTTTAAAAAAGGAAAGAATAAAGGTAAATCTATTTATATGTTATATTTATTATTTATTTATGAATTTACTGTTTCTTACTTTCTTATATTATTAATGAGGATCTAGTTTTTTGTGTTTATGTTTCTTAATAGGCATATGGATTCCTCACAGGCCAGTCAAGATGCCTAAAAGAAGAGGGCTCGAGGCCCCACTCGCATGGATCATCTCATTTTAATGAGAAATCAGAATGGGAGACTAAATGTATAGTTGAATGAGAGTAACGCACCGTTTGGTGAAGAGGGAGGCAATTGAGTAGTTACATTATATGTGTAGCTCGTCGTTACATCCCTGTTGACATCGAAAATTGGCATGCGGTTTCTAGAGAGTTGAAGAACAAATCTGGGATAATCTTTTGGTAAGCAAATTCAGAATAATTTAATTGTCTATATATATACTAAATTTATTCTTTTATAAGTATATTAATATTTTTGTTATTTATTGCAGAGTGTATTCATTCTAGATGGGGGGCAAAGCATGATTTAATAATGGTGGCTGGTCAAAGGTAGAAAAAACATTTAAATTATTTGACAACAGAATTCATCGACAAAGGTTTAATAAAAAATTCTCCATAAGAATATGACCTTGTTCACCAAGAAGTTTGGGAAACTTCGTATTTCAGCATTCTACTGCAGAGTTTAAGGTTAGTGCAACATAACTATAAATTGTACAGTAATTAAATTACATATTTGAAATTTTAATGTTATTTTAATAATTATGTTTCTAATAAACTCTGAACAAGAAGAATAAAGATAATCAGGAAAAGAGAGTCAAATGTAAGCACTGATTAGGTTGTAAGGGATATGCCCAGTATAAATAAGAACTGATAAGAGTGTTTTTTGTTTATTTTTAATATTTACATATTTTTTATAGATTATTACTTATGTCTTGTATATATATTTTGTACAATAGATAGTCAAGAGATCAAGTGAGGATGGTTCACCCGCCTGCTCAATTTCTCGGTAGAGTTTTGAAAAAAAGCTAGAATTTCTGCAGATGGCTCGTACATAAATGCACATAGTAAAGAGTTGCGTAAAAAATTGTAAGTGTTTATATTTACACATAGCATTCTCACTTTTTTGAAATTTCTATACATATATACTACAAAATTTCTTCTAGGACTTTTTTCTGATATGTATCTCAAGGAGACATTCATCCATCTGAAATGAATGACATATTGGTCATGGCATAGGAGACTGATGAGCAACACTGATCATGTTAGAGCCATGGGACAATGGGCTATCCTGGTGAATTACTTTCATACACCTCGCCAACGTCATATAATTCATACAGACGAGGAGACAGAAAGGCTTAGTGAAGCCACATTTGAAGCCAAAGGGAAGGCACGAGAAGCCGAGATGAGATTTGAAATGATGAAAGAATTTCGGCTGGAGTTCTTACAAACCTGTATGCCACACCCTTGCCATGTTGCAGTACGCCCTTCTTCTGCTACACTATATAGCGGCTACAACAGTTGTACAGTTTCAAGACATTTATCCGATATTCCAGAGGTAATCTTATTTAATTTTTTTAATATGTTGAGTTTTGAGCACCATGTGTATTTTGTTAATGCATTGATTTTTATTTGGTTGTCACAGGGCGGTAATCTTCTGGTTTCTTTAGCCATTGACCCTAGTAACCATGAAATATTATCTGTAACGACGATTATTTTTAGGACCATCATAAAAGGTTAAAATTTTCATTGATATATAATCGCTGTTAAATGTGGATTTTCATGGCGTTTTTACTGACAACTGCTATGAAATGTCTGTGCTTTCATGGCAGGTTAAAACCGCCGTGAAATTTTAACGTTACACGGATAGACGGAGGTTTTTGACCGGCCATCGTTGCTGTTTAACGACGGTTTTAAACCACCGTGAAAGCCCATTTTTGTTGTAGTGCGACCATTTTCCATTTAGCTCTTATTCTATATATAGTTTAAGATAAGATTATAAATATATATATATATACAGAAATATGTATATCAGCCGACAGCTGAGAGTCTCTCTCAGCCTGCGGTGACGTGGCACAATATTTGTCACACCAATAAGTTGCGGCCCGCTTATAAATTACTAAATGCCCCTCGGTAAAAAGTACTTGTCCCGCTATTGTTTATTATTATTTTTTCCCTATATCTTTTACCGCTCGTTGTCAAATTTAGGGTTTACTTTTCCTACCATAAAGTTTTTTCTGAAAATAGCGATTTTCAGATCAGGTTTTACTCCTTTTTTATTTTAATGTCGATGTCGGAGCAGTCCACTTCCCCTGCCAATTCTGGTCTCAGTCGTAAGCGATCTCTATCTCCCGATCTAAATATGGACCATATATCATCTGGTTTAACTTTCTATCAGAATATTGAAAGTATTGAAGGGTTGAGATCTTTGCATGCTGATCAAGAGGTTTTATTTTATCAATTTTTTCTCACAATTTCTTAAATGTCTCAGATTTTTTTGTGTAGTGTATATAGAATTGCGACCTAGATTTCGTTTTACAGAACAATATAATCACTTGTTCTAAAGTCTTTTTTTTCAGAAAGAATTTCACTGTTTTGTTAAATGCGATCTCAGTCGCACCTATTTAATTTAATACACTAAAATTTATGAACTGCGACCGCTAATTTAATATACTAAATTTTACTAACTGCGACCACGGTCGCAGTTTATATTAAAAAATTTTTTCCGGCTATCAAAGCTAGCTTATAACTGCGACCTTAGTCGTAGCCCTATTTTTTATAGTTTTGACACGTGTCCATGTCAATTATATCTATCTTATACACTAAATTTTAAGAACTGCGACTTAAGGTCGCAGTATATACTAATGAGAGAGTTGCACAGTTATTATTAACGTTTTTAAAAAATCTGAACATACGGAAAACTGCGACTACGGTCGCAGTCTATTATTCGGAAGTTACAGATTACTTTACATCTGCGACCTTGGTCGCAATTTTCGTTATTACAGTTCAGATGTGTGATATTCAATTATTTATTTTTATTTAGTTCAGCAATTTGTTTTGTAGGATCTGAATTCACATGGAGAAATGTCTGGAAGCTCAAATCTGTTTTTAGGGAAACAGTTTTCCACGGATGATGAAGCATACAACTTCTACAATTCTTATGCAAGGAACAGAGGTTTTGGCGTGAGAAGAAAAGGAATAGATAAGTCACGGAGGCCTCCTCATAGAGTTATTTGCAGAAAATTTTGTTGCAACAAGGAGGGTGTGAAGAAGTTGTGTGATAAAAGACAAGATGGGCTTACAGTCCACCGTCGAATCGACACTAGAGTAGTGTGTCCTGCTGAGATGCATGTGCGTCTTCGTTTTTTATTTGACTGAAAATCTTGGGTTGTCACCCAGTTTGTTGATTCTCATTCACATGAATTATCAAGCCCGGATAAGGTCCATCACTATTACTCTCACCAGACACATCGATCAAAGATTAGCAGAAGCATTATGAGCAGTTTGGTTGATGTAGGAATTCGCCCTTCAAATATTTTCCGCGTTGTTAATGCAATGAACCACGGAGAAGGTTGTGAAGAAGTAAGCCCGCAACAAGTTATTGATTTTACTCGTCACCGTAGAAGTAACGTTGGCCATGAGTTTATTTCGATCATCAAATATTTTCAAGAAAAAGCAGAGTCCGATCCAGATTTTTTCTTTGCCAGTGAAGTTGACAATGCGGGCACACTTAGAAGCATTTTTTGGGCTGAAATATGGTTAAAAGTAAATTGTATATTTTGAAAATTGGACCCTTTCAATTTTACACTGCGACCTAGGTCGCAGTATGCAATATATTTATCTCAGTCGCTGTTTTTTTTAACTGCGACATTAGTCGTAGTGTATCCCATTTTATTTAATTTTAACATTTTTGTAACTTAGACATTGGATTTTAGTCTGTTTGTTATCCTATAATGGACACCCTTTATATATAAATAATTCAAAATTTCCAAAAGGTTTATGCTCTCAAACGACGTGAACATGACATAAATTAATTATCTGCCTTTTTTTCAAAAAGTATATACTTTCCGGGTGACTGTTCAGTTTTTGAAAACAGGTTAAAGTTAATATATTTTTACATGCAGTTACTTTTTAATTTGAATACTGCAAGACTATTATTATTTTAATTTCTTACGGTAGAAAAAGGCAAGGAGGATCGTGTTACTTTTCGTTAAATTAATTATTTTAATAAAATTTAAAAAATATATCGTTATGTTTATAAAAACTTTGGGCAATGCGACCATGGTCGCATTGCGATCTGAAATATGATTCATTAACTGCGATCGCGATCGCTGTCTCAATTACATTAATAGAATGCTAATAAATAGAAAAAAAAATTTATAGACGAAATTATGCATATTGCGACCATTGTCGCATTATAAGCAGTCTATACAACTTCCCAGTGTTGATTGCGACTTTTATCGCAGTACAAATTCTGAACTCATTATTTGTTACTAATATCACTGCGACCTAATTAACATGCACTCTGTTACAGCTATAGAATGGACATAAGGAAATCTCAGTGTATTCTATAACAAATGAATAAAAATATATACAGATTACATTAATAAAGTCAACAGACCTGCTTTATAAATAGGATACGTTTATAAAAAAAATGATCTATATGAATGAATTAAGAATATTATAATTAAAAAATTAATTAAATTTTCAATTTTCAAATACCATCCTTCTTATAAATTCTGTTTCTTCATCCCAACTTTTCTCTTTGTCTGCGAGAAACATGTATGCAAGCTCGCTTCTTAGTCTCTGTACAGTGGCCGCCGTCACAGCATCAACTGTTGTTGGAGAACCAAATGCTATACTCTCGATGTACTTGCATACATATACAGCGCAATCAACACTGAAAATTATACAGGGAAATCATTACATGAGATTAGACTTTTGTACTCAAAATAAGCAGAAAATATGTTGTGTAAATGTCAAAAAAAAATACCTATTTGCTTGTTAGGGACATCTTGCGTATTTTATATATGCTTTTTTCATCTTTTTATTGAAATCAATTTCAAAATTTTGTAATAACCTTTCTTTCTGCAATGTCAATAGAAGAAAAAAATAACCAAGGGGAGACCTAGAGGTGCATCCAGGCTTAAGTCTGGTTTTGAAGATTCTCTATCACAGAAGGAAGTGAAGTATCGAAAGTGTGAAAATTGTCAACAGCTGGGCCATTACAGGACTGGTTGTCCATTATTGGTATGAAATTTAACCTGTTATATAATTTAATTAAAAGTCTGTAATAACCAAGGGGAGGCCTAGAGGTGCATTCAGGCTTAAATCTGGTTTTGAAGATTCTCTATCACAGAAGGAAGTGAAGCATCGAAAGTGTGAAAATTATCAACAGCTGGGCCATTACAAGACTGGCTGTCCATTATTGGTATGAAATTTAACATGTTATATAATTTAATTAAAAGTTTGATGTTTCAAATTCTTACCTTTCCTTTTTAATTGCAGAGGAAATAGTTTCATGTTGCGTCTACCTGGAACGAATAAAATTTTCATTTTTACATCTTCAGTCATCATCTGCGACCATGGTCGCATTGTTAAAGAAAGAGGCATTTCAAGTACTGCGACCTGTGTCGCACTGTAATAACATTTTTTGATCCTTTTCAAGTGCTTCCCATCTACTGTTCTTTTGTCAGCAGTTGTACTTTAAAATTTCACTGCGACAACGTTGGACTATATATTTTACTTTTTAGTTCATTGAACATAGGCTGCGATCAGGATCACAGATCATATTTGACTATATTTGAGAGCGACTTTGATCGCAAATATAAGAAGTGTATTTTCATATCTGCGACCGGAGTCGCAGATTATCATTTCAGTGGAAAATTTTTGTTGCTTTTCAAGTGTCCCCCGTCTCTTATTATTATGTTGTGTATTAGTTCACTGAACATAGACTGCGACCATGGTCGCAGTTCATATTTGACTATTTGACATCGACTTTCTCGCGGTCTACAGCAGTTGCAGAAAGATCAGTGTATTTTCATAACAGCGACAAGAGTCGCAGTTTAAATTTCACGGGAAAGTTGGATTGTTTAACTCTCAACTTTGAATGAAATTTTACATTAAGTTCTTTAATTATGTTACCAGTTTAATATGCTGAGATATGGTTAAAAGTAAATTGTATATTTTGAAAATTGGACCCTTTCAATTTTACACTGTGACCTAGGTCGCAGTTTGCAATATATTTATCTCAGTCGATGTTTTTTTTTTACTGCGACATTAGTCGCAGTGTATCCCATTTTATTTAATTTTAACATTTTTGTGACTTAGACATTGGATTTTAGTCTGTTTGTTATCCTATAATGGACACCCTTTATATATAAATAATTCAGGAATTCCAAATGGTTTATGCTCTCAAACGACGTGAACATAGCGTAAATTAATTATCTTTCTTTTTTCCAAAAAGTGTATACTTTCCAGGTGACTGTTCAGTTTTCAAAAACAGGTAAAAATTTAATATATTTTTACATGCAGTTACTTTTTAATTTGAATACTGCAAGACTATTATTATTTTAGTTTCTTACGGTAGAAAAAGACAGGGAGGATCGTGTTACTTTTCGTTAAATTAATTATTTTAATAAAATTTAAAAATATATCATTATGTTTATAAAAACTTTTGGCAATGCGACCATGGTCGCATTGCGATCTGAAATATGATTCATTAACTGCGATTGCGATCGCTGTCTCAATTACATTAATAGAATGCTAATAAATAAAAAAAATTATAGACGAAATTATGCATATTGCGATCATTGTCGCATTATAAGCAGTCTATACAACTTTCCAGTGTTGATTGCGACTTTTATCGCAGTACAAATTCTGAACTCATTATTTGTTACTAATATCAATGCGACCTAATTAACATGCACTCTATTACAGCTATAGAATGGACATAAGGAAATCTCAGTGTATTCTATAACAAATGAATAAAAATGTATACAGATTACATTAATAAAGTCAACAGACCTACTTTATAAATAGGATACGTTTATAAAAAAAATGATGTATATGAATGAATTAAGAATATTATAATTAAAAAATTAATTAAATTTTCAATTTTCAAATACCATCCTTCGTATAAATTCTGTTTCTTCATTCCAACTTTTCTCTTTGTCTGCGAGTAACATGTATGCAAGCTCGCTTCTTAGTCTCTGTACAGTGGTCGCCGTCACAGTATCAACTGTTGTTGGAGAACCAAATGCTATACTCTCGATGTACTTGCATACATATACAGCGCAATCAGCACTGAAAATTGTACAGGAAAATCATTACATGAGATTAGACTTTTGTAATCAAAATAAGCAGAAAATATATTGTGTAAATGTCAAAAAAAAATACCTGTTTGCTTGTTGGGGACATCTTGCGTATTTTATATATGTTTTTTTCATCCTTTTATTGAAATCAATTTCAAAAATTTGTAATAACCTTTCTTTCTGCAATGTCAATAGAAAAAAATATCAATATTAATCAAATTAAATGCAAATATTCAGTAATTTCAAGATTAAAATCAACTCACCATTGTTCTTGCATCTGTTTGATAAAGCTTTAATGTAATACTTGATTTTTCCGTTGGGACCAAAGAGTTGTAAAAAATTCACTCTTGTGTTTGGCAATCAAATACCAACAAGGTCCAGTGAAATCCAGCTTCCTTGGTAATGTGTTTGTGATTGATCGGGAAGAACATGTACTGCACATCACTTGTCCAGTTTTTCAACAACTGCTTAATGAAATAATCTTCAAAATCTCTATTTTTAGATACAATACCATGCTGTAAAAAACAAAATAAATTCAAATATTTTTCTATTTAATAAATAAATGCAATAAAAATATCAAAAACGACATGAAAATTCAAACATTTTTATTTTTATTGCTAATCTGATAGCGTTTTGATTGATTCTGCCAAGAAAACAAACTGCGACCAAGGTCGTTGTGTTGTTATTGTTAATTATATTTTTAGCTGCGACCTTGATCGCATTCGTCAGTATTCAGGTTTAAATTTTTAGGATTACTTATCAAATGCGACTGCGACCAAGGTCGCAACATTCATTATATTAAGCTTCATATTTTATAAACTCAACTGCGACTAAGGTCGCTGTGTATTATTGATTAGGAATATGGTTGCTGCGACTACGACTAAGTTCGCAACTAGCAATTTTCAGATTATTTTCTAAAATTACTTATCAACTTACCGGACTGCGACCATGGTCGCGACAAATCAATATGCCTTATCAGCAGTAAAAGCGACTAGTAGAATTTTTAACCATCAAATTAAATTTAAAAGTACTACATTAATTAGAAATTTGATGTTTTAATTAATTATAAAGGAGAACATAGATGTTTACCCAAGCTTCGCTTCGAAAGAATATACTTTTTAATCCTCCTCTTTTCTCTAGATACTTCATGTAGAAATAAATTATATTGGCATCTAAATCTCTACTGAACATCAAATTCTCAATGTCATTTTTTGCAACCATTATTCCGTTGTCAGTATCCTGATATGCAGTAGAACTGCAAGAGAAAACAAAAAAATGTTAATAATTAGATTGTTCTAATATAAATATCTTATATTTTTGATTTAATTTTAAATAAAATTAATTAACTTACTTAGAGGAGGCTTTGTCCAAAAAAATTTTGATGAGAGCTTCTTGTTGTGGCTGCAGAATTCTGTATGCAGTAGTTTCAGTCAATTCTCTGATTTTTGATTGAGAGTCTGAACTCTGTTCGGTGCCGAAACCAGTGGCAGAAGTCTGAACCGAAGGCTGTGGAAGAGGATCTTCATTAATTTTCTTTTTTTGTTTTGGATAAACGAAGTCGGAGTCATCGCGATCTCTTTCAGCGCGCTTGCGTTCTTTGACTCCCCTTTCTATCGTTCCTTTAGAGTAATCCAAAACTTTTCCTTTGAATACTTGCTTCTGAGCCGGAGTCTGTTCTTGAATTTTTTCTTCAGAAGCTCTGTTTTGGAGTTCAAGTATCTGTTGAGTTAAATTTAAAGAAAAAGTAGGAAAATCTTCCCCAGCAATACTTACTTCAAATTCAGAACCCTTGAAACCCTACTCTTCCTTTTTCTTCTGCTCTTCTGCCTGCTTCTCCATCTGCTCCCTCATCTTTTCTGCTTCTTCTCCTCTTCTTCCATCCTCCTCCTCTCCTCTTCTTTCATCCTCTCCTTTCTCTTCTCTTCCAGCTCTTTCTTCCTCTTCTCCTCTAGAATTTTACGATTATTCTCCTCCTCCGCCTTCAACTGCCTCTTCTCCTTCTCCTGCTCCTCTTCCTTTCTCCTCTTCTCCTTCTCCTTCTCCTCCTCTTCCTTCCTCCTCTTCTCCTTCTCCTCCGCAGCAGTGGCTGCTCTCAGCAGCTCTTCTTCTTCTTTCACTTTTAATTTTCTCTTTTCTCTTCTCTCTCTTCTTTTTTTCTTTAATTCAGCCTTGAGAGTTTTCTCAGTCTCCATGTTTTTAATTTTTTTTCTAACTCATAAACATATGCTCTCAAGTACTGATTTTCATTCCTTAAAGTTTCAATTTCTTCAGCTTGTTCATCCCGAGGTGCTGGCAAATAACCTGCAATAGTTGGTTCTTGTTCACTCGTTGGTTCCTCAACTATTTCGACAGGCTCTGGTTCTGTTTTCGCCGGGATGTTAGCTTCAATATTTATATCTTCTTCTTCTTCTTCATCTTCTTCTTCTTCTCCTTCAACAGGAAGGCCAATCATATTTCTTTCATCATTAGAAATGTTGGTCATTCGACAAAAAATCTGAAATAAAAAATAAACTGAGTTCTTAGACAAATCTTATAGTTATATCGCAGATGAATGAAACATTTACTAGAATAGCTATCAAGGAACTATGACCGAGGTCGCAGTCATAAACATTAAGTCAAAAGTAAGGTCACATTACGAATCAATGAAATAAATATCACTGCGACCATGGTCGCAGTTTATTTACAACGAGTTATCAAGGAAATGCGACCATGGTCGCACATCGTTGTACTTTAATAAAATGAACGCGACAATGGTCGCACTCCATTTAAATGTATAAAATTATAATCAACAGTATATAGTCGCTAACTATTAAAAACTTACGTTATCTGCGTCAACATCATTTAGATAAATTTCAGCCAAAGTTCTGCTAATGTTTTGGAGGTCCCATCTTACTGCCCATGGGGTTTTGTCCTCCAAACCAGACCTCGGCTCAAAAATAGCAGCCCTTTCACAGAGCCAATACTGCAAAATATATTATTACATTAGTTTACATAAACATTGACAATATATAAGGAAATTTCAACAATGTTTGCCAATTATGATATTCATACTTACAATAATTTGTACAAAGCATCCTTGCAGCTCATATGTGGTGTGCCTGAGATGTCCATTGACTCAATCAGGAATTGCCAAACAGTTTTAGCCCAGCATATTGTCTTCATCAGCTGCACATTGGCAATTTGTTCCATAATATACCACGACACCGTGCATTTACTGTCAGAAAAGAATAGAGTAGCCGACATATATAAGATGATTATTGTTGTAAAGTCTTGAGCTGCAAGTCTTTATCTGTCTCTTATAATTTCATTTAAAATCACTTGCTGCTCAAGCTGTTCATCCTTGGTCACATCTAATTTAGTCCTCCTTCTTTTCTTGACCAGAAAATCATCCAAAGCTTCTTCAATGGATACTTTAGTGATCTTCTTTATATTAGGGAAATAATGTTTTATAACCTCCATGTCCTTCATTGTACAGGTCTTGTTCATAATAAAATCCGCCCCATTGATAGGTAGACCAAAGTAAGGGCAACATCCTCCACAGTTAACTCAATTTTTTTCCCCAATTCCAAAGGTCCTTGTATCCCTATCATACTGGTCTACAATTTCAGCACACTGATGTTTGATTTTAGACCTTTTTCAGCACCAAACTCCTCATTGTAGAAGGACATAAAGATTGAGCCAAACGGAGTCTCCTTCATCGCATCTACAAAATTAGCCTGAATGTGCTTTTTGAATTTTCTAATGAATTCGCACATAGGCTTTAGGCTCGATCTCATAGGACGAACCTTCAGTTCTTGTTTACCTATAGAAGCAGAAAAGTTAAAAATATTAGTATAAAATACCTGGTCGCAGTATGTTTATTTAAAAGTTTAAAAAAAAAAAGGACTGCGACCTTGGTCGCAATAGCCTTTAATAAACTATAACACACAGCGACCAAGGTCGCAATACTTTTTTATAATTAACCAATATAAATTACCATGAAGGGGGATTTTGTACCATCGTACTGCGACCAGTGTCGCAATATTCAATCAGGCTATCTTAGTTAACAGACTGCGACCATCCCCCCAGAAAGGAGAAAACGAACAGCAACACTACGACTTCAGTCGTAGAGTTTAATTAAAAAAAAAGCCTTAACAAAAACGGTCGTGAATAATGTTTAAAACAAATAATTTTTAAAAGTCTGCCACCAAGGTCGCATAAACCTAAGTCGCTAATTAAGATAACTGCGACCCAAGTCGACATAAAAGGAAATGAACCAAAAAACACTTTTGACCTCAGTCGTTGTGTTAAAAAAATTAAAAATTAAAATTCTCTAAAATAAAACTATTTTTATCTTAAACTTTAAACTTGATTTAAAGTTTCAGTGTAAAAAATAAAAGAGTTTTACTTATTTTTGATGATTACCTTTTTAAATCATAAAAAGTGAATCTTTCTCTCTTATTTGTGACCATGGTCGCAAGTTTTAAAAATAAAATATTTAACTTTAATTTTTTAAAAACCAAGAATATTGAAAAGTTTAAAAATTCAAAGAAATTTCGTAAAAAAACAGTTCATCAGACACTTTTAATTTAAGTTAAGTTAAAATAGGAATATTTATGAAAAAAGTAAAAAGGGATACAAAACTGAAAAAAATATAACTATTAAAATTTACAAACCCTAAAAAAAATGGGTTTCCCCATTACCTTTTTCCGCGGATGATTTCTTTGGCGCCATCTTAGCAGAATTTTTTTATAAAAACTAATTTTTGAACGACATGATCGGCAAATTTGGGAAACAGTAAAACTAAATTTTTCTGATTGATCAAATGATAATTTCAGATCTGAAAATTTTTTTGAAAGGAAAGGTTTTACATACAGTAAAAAGTTGTGAGGGAGGGTATTTTCGTCAAAGCGATTCTTGATATGACTGATACTAACTTGGGCGGGATTTTTTTGGTTTTTATCCGCCAAAATTTATGTCAGATTCGTGGCTATTATGTTGCCACGTCCTGCCGGCTGAGAAACTCTCTCAGCTGTCGGCTGAGGTACAGTAACCCATATATATATATATATATATATATATATATATATATATATATATATATATATATATATATATATATATATATATATATCATTTATGTTCACTATGAAGGCATTTTGTTTATCTTGTTCTGATTTTGTTCTCTTTTTATTAAAAGTAGGTCAAAACCTAGTCTCAGAGTTGGGATCTTGATCAATTTACCAGTAAAGCCAAACTCAAGAAATGTGTTTCCCTTATTCTTTGGTATCAATTTAGCGACACCATTTTTAGGCATTGCATTGTGATGCCAGATAAAGGAAACAAGTACTACTTTTGGACAGAGTTATTAACTGATATTCATTTTTTCCATCCATCTAATTAGAATGAGAGCGAGTTTACTAACGTGTGGCTTATTATATTTTGTTTATGTAAACTATTCATTTAATGTGCTATATATGCTACTCTTTCTAAACAATGAAGAATACGCAAAAGATTATATCTAAATTATTTTGTTGACGGTGAAACGGGACTCACTTGGTAGAGTGATTAAATTAGAATACAGAAGATCTTAAGTTCAAGATTTGATTATTAGACGATGATTTTATTTATAAAAAAAAAAGAAAAAAAGCTAAAAGGAAAAAATATTGTGTATGATTCTGACTATTAGACCTTTCTAATCAAACATGATTTTCAAATAATTACATCAATTACTTTGTCATAAATAACTGTATTGGTCAGATTCTAATCTGCACCAGGATCATAATATGTGTCCCGCCTTATCAGATCCTCCTGAAGGCAGACGACAAGATGTGCCAACAGAACATCTTCCCGAAGTCACTCCTCTCTGTTCCCGGGGTCACTCCTCTTTTCGAAGACTCAACTATCTCGAGATCACTCCTTCTTCTGAGAGCATCATCATCTCGAGGTCGATTCTTCCCGTCCCGGGCAAGATGGATCAGCAACCGACCTCCTTGATCACCGCCTACATTCATGAAGATCATTTTCTTATTGTACGGAGATTGAAAAAAGTGTTTTAGCTCTGTAGAGTTTATTGTAACACTTTGCAAATAGTGAAATCTCTCCCTCCTCCTCGTGATTTTTCTCATATTGGGTTTTTACGTAAAATCTTGTGTCGTAATTTGCTCTCTGTGTGAATCTCTGAGTTACTTTCATTCTCCGTGGTACGAAATTAACTGCTCGATTGATCGCGTCAGAAAAGCTCCACCATATTTTGGTGCTTTCATTGAGATCTGAGTCCCAACGCTCAGATTTCTCCCTTGCTAAACCCATCCTCAAAGAGCCTCTCCAGCAAGCCATGACCCCGAAAAAATAGCCAACCACTAGCGAAGGGACCATCTTCAAAGGTAAATCTGTTGCTATCACTGGGGATATTATTTATCTCGAGCGGCCTCATCCCCATCGTAAAAGATACTGCCTCCGCGCCTTCACAGGGTGCGACCAGAGACATCCACCCGTCATCAACTTACAAAGCCCAATTCCTCCAAATGTTTGCTGACATGAAGAAGAAATTGGCGAAGCAGCAAGTTATATTCGATCGCGAACGGGGGCAAGCAGAGGAGGATTGAGAAAGCGCTGCATGTGAATGGGAAGAGATGAAACACCTAAACAACCAGCTCCTCGCCCAGATCACAGCTCTTCAGAACTCCCTAGCACCTCCTTCATCACCAGAGAGGCCCACTGCTACGGAGGCTACAAGTGGACAGTCAAAAAGTCGGAGGTGTCGCAAAGCGGCCTCCCCCACTCCATCGGAGCAATTCGATGATGGGTCAAGTTCACCTGATCCCCACAAGAAGGATCGACCTGATCATTCTCGAAGGAAGATCGAGAAGTTCATCCGTGTCGAAGATCTCAACCAACTCGTATGAAAGTGAGTCGAAGAAGTGAGTACCACTTCATCACAGATTCAAGGCCATCGCCACTGATGCATCCAAGTCTCCATTCTCCGAGGAATACTGGAATATAAATTTCTCAAGAAGTTTATGGTTTCGACCTTCGATTGGGTCAGAGTGATCCAATTCAGCACCTCTGCCAGTATCAGGATAAGATGGTGATTCATTCCAGAAATGACTGCCGCTTGTACTGAACCTTTTCCTCCAGCTTGTAGGGGGTAGCCTCTGACTGGTTCCATTCCCTTTTGCTACACTCAATCCATAGTTTTAGAGATTTCACCAAATTATTTTTTGCTCAATAGTCTTCCCGTTAAGAATTCAAGCAGAACAACCACCACCTCCTCTCCATTAAGATGAGGCCCTCTGATAGCTTCAAGACATATATTAGTTACTTTCAGAATCAGCTGGCCAAAGTACACAACTATAACGAAGACCATCCACTCTCACATTCATCAGCGGATTAGGATCACTCACCCACTGTACAAGCATCTGGTGAAATACAACATCACCCGTTGGAGTGAGGTCCTATCCCGAGCCCAACCATACATCTAATTGGTGGAAGCAATGAAAAACTCCGCCAATCCATCTTTCAACTGCGACAATGACAGAACAAAACCAAAGTTGCAGCAAGGAAGCCCCTTCATTGACTTCCAGGGTCACGAACAAGGTATTTTAAAGAAGCAGCCATTCCCGCACCCTCAGTGAGCCAACCTCGAGCCTAGCAAGTGTCCGACAATTTCACCCCACTGAAGCTCTCGATCCACAACATCCTTGAAGCCAAGAAGGGTCAACCCAGGGTGAGGCATCCTGTAATATCCCCTAACTAATAATACTGTATTTCTACTTTTATCAATTTTAAAAAAAACCCTGTCACGCCCCGCTTCCCAAAATACGAGGAAACGGAGTCGCGACGAGAGTCAGCAACGTATATACGCGAGGAAAATACCCCACACATACACGCTAAGCCTAAAGTGACCTGAACAAGTTATAAATCTAAACCATAATATATCAACAATCACTGCAATATTACATATAAGCACCCACGCATGATATCATATAAAAGGACTGAATAAAGACTGAATCCGATATACATGAAGTCAAGAAAAGTATAGAAACAGGAATAATAAGAGGCAAGAATACCAGAATCAAAAGGGAGAAACTCCAATCTCCTCGCGAAGCGCACGATCACACGAACACCTGACAATAGAAACAAAGTGTCCAATATCTGGACGTGCAAATTCAGGATCGTCAGAAAGCGACCTAGTGAGTGTGTGTGTGTAAAGAGGACTACTCGTGCATATAAACGATGTGCACAGAATAATAACAAGATAACTGTAAACATAAGATAATTAAATAACATGATAAACAAACAACTGAATAATAATAACATGAATAAGCGTGCAGATAAAAGACAAGTAAAACAATTGTAAACAAACAACTGATGTCATGATGTGTAACCTAGCATGTGTCACTAGTCTGATATATAATCTGGTCATGCGTACAATCATATGTCTAACCTAGTTATATATGCATACAGTCAGGTGATTATAGTCAATCAGAATATGCTATAAATAATTTATTATCATTTATTATGTCAGCGAACACCAATTGCCACATGTAATAGACGCATCCCATACTACGCTTACTACACGTGTCAATCAGGGTCTTAAGTTATTGAAACTGATTGGTTGGAAGACATTATCCATGCTTTAGGTGGGTCCCGTACATACCCCAGACCCACGGCCTCAGTTTCCTGGCGTTGAACCAGGCTGTTACCGCTAGGTACTCAGTAACAGTAACAGTAATCTCAC
>JAVJIF010000528.1:0-81029 GCA_038442645.1 Agave tequilana | reverse complement strand
CACTCGCTTTTCATTGAATTTACAATATTATATTTTCAAGTGCTGGTTCTACATCGATCACTCGTGTGTACCACATCTCATGCAGGTTATCCCTGTACTGACTCTGGTTTTTTGTCTGCTCCCGAGATGGCAAATGATTTAGGGCCTTGCACCCGTATGGGTTTCATGGTAGCTACCGAGAGTGCTCTTAGACCCTGAGCATACTCTAGCCCTTGAGCTTTCATCTACTTCCCAAAAGAGAAGTGCGTTCGACCATCAAGTCTTTCGGCTCTGCCTAGTAGGCGAGCTTAGTGCACAAAGCTTTAACGCTAACTCCATCCGAGCATAGTTACGTCGTAAGCGCGACTTCATCACGTGTGGCAAATATAGCGTTCATACGCTCGCCTCGTCGTGTGCGTTAGCTGTGCCACGAGCGGTAACCACGCCGAGTGTGATAGAGTCTAGCGCTATACGCTAGTTTCGCTCCAGCACTACTAAAACTCGCTTGATTGTGCTGATTGTTACGCTATCACTTGACATATTTTCTCTTGATGCGCTAACACTTGCCATGCTATTACCTGACATCTACAGGCTATTACCTTACACTTGCCTATATCACTTGACATCTGATGTGCTACCACTGACACCTGACATGCACTATTTGACACCTACCTCCTGTTATGGTATCACTTATCACCTGCCACCTGCCTGATCACTTGTCATCTTAATATTAACACCTGATACCTGTTATGTTTAACTCTTGATTCATGATTATCACATTATGAGAATGTAGTACCTGATCTCCTGATAAGTACTCTTGTATGTATGTACTCCTGTTACTCTTGATCTATTATGTTCCTGCTCATTCCTGTATTCTAATAATTATGCTTAATAAGCTACAAAAAGGACAACTTACACTTGGAATAGGGGGACTGATGAATGTCGGTATGATGCCTTACTTATAGTGGTGAATTACTAAACTGACGATTCGTGTTGGGTGCTTTTAGACACCCAGAAGATGTGTGTTTGGGTGATTTTAGGCACCCGTAGGCTGTGTCCCAGGTAGGACGGGAACCACTATAGATATGGAGCCTTCTAATAACCAACATTAACTTACACATATATGGATGTATGTGCATTGAGTCGCACGCCAGAACACATACTTAAATATATGAGTCGATGAGTAATAATAAAAGATGCCAATTAATAATTTATGTGTGTATTTTGCAATTCGGGTCATATAGACTTAGCTTACGATGACGTGAGATAAATGGTATATAGATGAGGGTTTCCTTGTTTGGATTATTCCTTCAACGTACTTATCTCATGAAGCTTGTAAACTGGGTTTGTATCACTGGTTTTGCGATATTGCTTTCATCTAGTTTTACTTCAGATTTTGGTTTTATTATTATTATTATTATATTATATATGTATTCATCTGGCCTGTCGCTTGTGTTCTATTCCACCAGACTCCGGCTTTTATCATATTATACCATACATGTTTCCTGCTTGATATCATTTACTATCTCTCTACCTGCTCTTGTATACTGTGCTCAGATACGATTTCAAAAACATGTTTTTTTATTCTGATTTATCGATACACGTGTGTTTATCCCTGCACGCCACTTGGCATTCATCACACTACTCGTTGGGGAGTTCTGACTCCCTGGATCCTCATGTCCAAATTTCTGAGTTTAGAGTTGTGGATTCTCCAGTTGCTGATTAGAGATACACAGCAAAAGTGTGGATCATCGGCAAGACCGCCCGAGGCCCCATCCTTTCAGGCCCATGCTCGGCTCTCAAGTTTCCCCTTTATGACTCGTGAGCACCTTTTGTATAGTTCATAATTGTATACCTCTTTATATTCTCGCATTTATGCCTATCAGTGATGATTATTTTTGTAATATGTGTCACAGCCTGTGATAATGATTGATTGATATTTTTACCTGCACACAAGAATACAGAATTTCAGAACTTAAGAATAGAATGTGCAAGCTCTCAATGCTACTGCTATAGAAAGGGCTATGCAGGTCGTAATGCACAAGGAGGGACTAGAGATGAAAGCTTTTTAGTAAGTTCTCTTTTAGGTTATAAAGAACGGTTAAAGTTCTTCTTTTAGTTCTTGTAAAGAAAAAGAGAAAAATAAAGTTAAAGTTAAGTAATTAGAAGAAAGTGGAAGATTGAGAAGGTGGAGAAAATAGAAAATGAATATATATAAAAGAAATTAAAAAGATTGAAAAAAATGATTGGAAGATTGTGGTGATCTAAACTAAAGAATTAAAAGAAAAGAAAGAAAACCTAAAAGAAAAACTTACTCCTCTTGGTTGATAACCATAAGATTGAGCTCAGTCCCCATTCGCATTACATCATCAAGATGAATAGGAATGAAATGATACGGAATCTTGAGGAGGAGAACATCATCATGAAATATCGGTGGCACTCACACAAGCATGGCTATACTGATGCATCTAGGTTCACTTGCCATTCATCAAAACCAGAGAAAAAAAGTAGAAAAAAGAAGAAGAACATATAAACAAAGAAAAGCATAAAGATGTACCTTTGATTGCTTGCAGAAAACTATTAAAGAAAGGAGGAGATTATATCGGTGTCACTCTCAACATAAGTCTCTCTCTTACTTACATGAATCTCAGTCTAAACTATACTTACACTGAAATTAAAATTACATCAAATGAAAATAAAAACCTACACTAAAAGAATAAAAAACTGGCCTAAAATCTATCTCTGCTTTGTCCTCCTTTTGGTCTCTGAAAAACCCAGTATTATAGGCAAAAAATCCAACGGGGAGAGGCGTACGAAGATAGGGGGAGCAAAACGCTCCCCTAACAGACTTTAACAAGCCGCGGAATGCGACTTTTGTCGCGTTATCGCGGACTGGGTGTCGCCAGGTGGTCACACCCAGGGGGCGCACGTCTCTGGTTCCTCAATTTCGTTTATCTTCAGCTGGATTTTCAGTTTAGGTCCGGAATTTTGACGAAATTGCCTTAAATCTTGGCTTTAACTGATTGATTTTGGAAGATTTGTTTTAACTGGTTGTCAACTTCTCTGATTTACCCTGATCTACCCTGATTTCTGATTTTGAATTAATTCGATTTAAAATCAGAATTTTGGTGGGCTTTGGGCTCGTTTATCTTTCTTTCCTTTAATGAGAAAAACGAGGTTTTTTTCTCCCCACAGGCCTGCAAATAAATTAAATAATAATTAGGATTAAAGCAGAGTTTTTATATAATAAGTATGAGAATGTGACAATGAATGTGTAATATTAGCGATCGATCACACCGCCATAATATCTTTTGCTTGTCCTCGAGCAAAATAACAAAAACTAAACCAGAATTATTAGACCACTTTCGCAGGTCACGTGATTGCACTAAGCGCGTGCAACAAGCCGTTAAGCATCTAGGTTTCTCCTAGAGGATGACTTTTATCTCGTGAAGATTTTTATGGATTGCCACCCACAAAATCCATAAAGAAAGAGAAAAATGTTAGTATTTGAAAGAGAAAAATATTTGAAATATTATTGTAAGAATTAAGTAATTTATAAGTTATAGGAAAACTGAATTTTTCATTCCTAAACTTAGTCTCTATTCAAAAATTTGTTATTAATCAAAGTAAGGAGTCAAATTGTACTTCTCATCTAGTCTATTAGTTTACCGTAAGTAATATGTACCTTCGTGATCGTGAAATTTTGACTAAGGGTTCTTAACTCTAACTCTTATGCCTTATTTATATTTTATTTTTGGTGGTATTATTCTTAATTCTATTAGGCTTTCTAATCTGCCATGTAACGAGTCTTTAATCGGTGACTCTCAAACCAAATGATCTTAGGGCACCGGGTGAGAAAACATCCCAAGGACTTAAGAAGTCAAGCAAACAAGGCCACAAAACTAAGGATTTAATTATATGCATCGCTTTTAGGCGTGAATAATTATGCTTTATGAGGCACAAATACCCAGATTAATCACAGAATTTTTATTTATATTTTTCTTTTTCTTTTTCTTTTTTTGTTTTTAAATAAGGCATAAGAATCATTGATTTTGAACCCTAAATGTATAAGTGTATAAAGTATGCATATCGTCAAGGTAAAAATCAAGACTAAATTACTTTCACCAATTTTCTTCCTATCCTTAAAAGTCAAACAAATAATCTTATTTAACCAAGTATAAGAAATCCTAATTATGATTCTCCTATTCCTTAAAATTGACTTAATTTCTTACAAAAAATATGTCAAAATATTGTTTCTATTTTCAAAAAGTTTTTAAAACTAAAGAAAATGTTAATTTTTTTAATAAAAAAGAAAATCTAAGTTATGTTAGAACCCTCCCCACACCTATCTCATGCATTATCCTCAATGTATGAATTAATGCATAGATGCATGAAAAAGAAGAAAGGGAAGGAAAATATTACCTTAAGGAGGTGGTTCTGGTGGTGGTCTGATTGGTCCATGAAATTCGACCCAATCTAATTTATGTGGAGTTCAGAGGAACACACTAGAAACCTCTCTAATATAACCCACTAAAATGATGTATATATGAATGATTTTAATTAAGAATTTTACCCATCCAATTTTTAAATTTCACAAATAATTTCGAAGTCAATTTTATCAACGCTCTTGTCCCAAAATGGAGTGTGAAAAGAAGGAATGATTGACTTGGACTTAGAAAGTACATGAACTAATACAGACTCAGGAAAGTGACTTAAGTCAAGTAAAAGTTCAGGAGTCGAGAATGGTTCAGGAAGTGGGTCCAAATAAGAAGTTGAAAACTCAAGTCCACATTCATTTTCCAAAACGAAATGTGACTTAACATTGGTGATTCAAGTTCAAGAATGACAGGTGGGGGAATCAAAACTGACTCTAAAATATTACTGAAGTTGGGTAACAAAATAGGAGTCAATATTGATCAAGAATTTGAACTGGATCACAAATTGGAGAATGTAGGTCACATTTCTCATTTAGTTCAATTTTATAAAAATGAGAACTTGCCAATTTGTCAATGGGACTTTCAAAAGTATGAAATTGGTCAATTTCAATATGATGATCATAAAAGATTGGCGATTCAATTTCATGATGAATTGGCACGGGATCCAATGTTGACTCGGGAAAAGATTGAAATCAGGTGAAGACACCGGAGTCATTATTGAATCAGGAAGTAGAATTGAATCACCAAGTTGAGGTTCAAGATCATATCATTTTCAAGTTCAATTTTAGGAAAGGGATCACTTGTCATTTTCAAAATTTAGAGTTAGGGAAGGTTTTAAATGGGTGTGCTAAAATAGAATCTTATTTTCCAAAAACAACACGATTCATCAGCTATAACAGAATGGTTAGCGACATCAGAAATGGTCAAATGTGAGAATGGAGAGTTTGGACATTAGATCTATGTCATGATTACGAGCAATTTGAACCTGAGTAATGACTTCCAGCAGCTTTTCATGGTCGATTGGTTCATCGTTTTGTTGCGATTGGACTTGAAAAGGTGAAGTTTTGTGTTGAAATTTCTGGTGAAATTGTGAGTCCGTCAGATTTTGTGATTGTTGCTTGGACTCACGCATACTCATTTCCAAGATTGATTGTTTTCTATTTTGAACTGGTGGAATTAAGTATGAATCATGAAAATGTAATGGCATTGGAGAGGTCTGAATTTTCGTTCGGCCTTATGCATGGTTTCTATACTCTTTTCTAGCTCGGATTTTTCTTCAATGGGCTGGTTTGAAAAGGAGTATAGGAAGCAAAATTGGGGAATGAATATTGTGAAAATTGTGGACAAGGTGGATAAGGAGGACAAGTTGGTTTAAAATTGGACTCGGGGGAGGTGAATCCCCATTGACTCTGTGAAGAGTGAAATTAATTTTAGAAATTATGGTCATAAGATTGGGGGCATGCATTGTATTGATTTAGATAAGACCACTCCGGCACACTAGGTTGGTTTAAGTTATGGTATGCTGGGTTGGTAATATCAGAAAGAGAGGTCGGGATATAATATGGATTACCATTAAAATTGGAAAAATTATTGTTATGAGCCATATCACACAAGAAATGTCAAATACAAATAAAGATAAATGAGCAAACAAAAAAAGAAAAAAATAAAAATCAAACCTAAGTTAGGGTAAACCTTAGACCTAGACGACTCCTAACTGGTTAGACTGTCCACGGGGGGTACATGGTCGAATCTAACAGTAAGTTAATCGGCCAAGTAGGGGCAAGATTGGTGGGAGGTATCCGCGCTTAAAGTAACGGGCCTAATTATGCCAAACTACCAGCCTCAGGGTTTCGCCCCTCAATCCCCAACCTTAGACACCGATTCGGCAACAGTCAAATTCAAATCAACTTTCCCCTTAGGTCAGTCTCCTATTTGAGTTCGAAATGTCCCTAGGGCCAACGTCTACTCAGTTTTAGTTAGACTTGGGTTAGTGAGTGAGGAGATTGTTTGTGGGCTAAGGGTGGGTAATGACTTCCCCACATTATCTTATTTATAGGACAAACCCTTAAATCAATTTAGTGCAGTGTACAAGTATATAGAAAAAAAGTAACACTCAAGCAATATTTCATACAAGAATGAACCTTATACTAAATGCTATGTACACATACCTTGGCTTCAGCACTCTTCAACAGTAAATAGAAAATGTAACGAAATAGACACGTGCCTAAATGTAAAGTCTAAATTATTTTAGCATTTACAATCAACCATTTAATGTTGTGTTAGAAATGTATATACAGTGAGTCAAATAAGGAAATAAATAGTAACAAATATTAAACTTTGCAAGTCAGCCAACCTGCAGAAAATGCAGGTTAGTAGTTCACTCAGATTACTACAGGAATATAGCAAATCTAAGGGCTTCTGGGATCTGCTTTCTTGAGCAGAGTCCAGGACCACTTATATATCCAATGCAGCAAAAATTTCTTATTGTAAACCTGTACACCAAGAACAATGAAGAAGGTTAACCAAAAATGTAAACTTCAAAAGCGAATTACTTATCGTCCCTCCTCAGCAACGGCGTCAAAAATTTGATTGATGTTTTTACCTGCACACAAGAATACAGAATTTCAGAACTTAAGAATAGAATGTGCTAGTTCTCAATGCTACGCTATAGCAAGTGACAATGCAAATCGTCATCAACAAGGAGGGACTACGACTGAAGCTTTTTTAGTAAGTTCCCTTTTAGGTTACAAAGAATGGTTAAAGTTCTTCTTTTAGTTCTTGTAAAGAAAAAAGAGAAAAAATAAAGTTAAAGTTAAGTTAGGAAGAAAGTGGTAGATTAAGAAGGTGGAGAAAATCGAAAATGGATATATACAAAGAAATTAAAAAGATTTAATAAAATGGTTTGGAGAATGTGATGATCTAAACTAAAGAATTAAAAAAAAAGAAAGAAAACCTAAAAGAAAAACTTACCTCCTCTGGTTGATGACTTACCTGAAAATCTTGCATGTTTTACCTTGCTTTAGAGGTGATCAACGCATAACCCATAAGATCGAGCTCAGTCCCCATTCGTATTACATCATCAAGACGAATAAGAATGAAATGATACGGAATCTTGAGGACGAGAACATCATCATGAAATATCGGTGGCACTCACAAAAACATGGCCATACTGATGCTTCTAGGTTCACTTGGACATTCATTAAAACCAAAAGAGAAAAAAGTCAAAAAAAAGAAGAAGAACATATAAACAAAGAAAAGCATAAAGATGTTACCTTTTATTGCTTGTAGAAACTATGAAAGAAAGGAGGAGGTTACATCGGTGTCACTCAACATAAGTCTCTCTCTTACTTATATGAATCTCAGTCTAACCTATGCTTACAAAGAAATAAAATTACATCAAATGAAAATAAAAACCTATACTAAAAAGAATGAAATACTAGCCTAAAACCTATCTCTTCTTGGGCCTCCTTCTGGTCCCTGGAAAAACCTAGTATTTATAGGCAAAACCCAACGGGGAAGGGCGTACGAAGATAGGGGGCAAACGCTCCCCTAATAGACTTCAACAAGCCGCGAAAATGCAGCTTTTACCGCATTTTCGCGGCCTGGGTGTGGCCAGGTGGCAACACCCAAGGGGTGCATGTCTCTGGTTCCTCAATTTTCATTTATCTTCAGCTAAATTTTCAGTTTAGGTCTAGAATTTTGACGAAACTGCCTTTGATCTTTGGCTTTAACTGATTAATTTTGGAAGATTTGTTTAAACTGATTTTCAACTTCTCTCATTTGCCCTGATCAATCCAGATTTTCTGATTTCGAATTAATTCTGAACTAAATCAGAATTTTGATGGGCTTTGGGCTCGTTTCTCTTTCCTTTCCTTTAGCCTTGGGCCTACAAATAAATTAAACAATAATTAGGATTAAAAGCAGAGTTTATTATATAATAAGTATGAGAATGTGACAATGAATGTACAATATTAGCGACCGATCAGATATCTGATCGGTCGCTAATATTGTATATTCATTGTCATATTCTCATACTTATTATAAAATAAACTCTGCTTTTTCCTAATTAAATGTTTGATTTATTTGCAGGCCCGTTCCTAAAGGAGAGTGAAGAGAAATGAGCCCAAAAGCCCATCAAATTCTGAATTAAATCAGAATAAATTCGAAATCAGGGAATCAGGGCAGATCTTGGCAAATCAGAGAGGTTGAAAACCAGTTGAAACAAATCCCTACAAATCGATTCGGTTGAAGCCAAGGATCAAAGGCCATTTCGTCAAAATCCCAGACCTAAACTGCAAATCCAGCTGAAGATAAATACAAATCAAGAAGCCGGGGAGCACCACAAACAGGGTGTGGCCACCTGGCCACACCCTGGCTGCGAAAACGTGGCCAAAGCCGCGTTTCCACAGCTTTGTTAGGGCGTTAGGGGGAGCGTTTGCTCCCCCTATCTTCTCACACCTCTCCCCTCTGGGTTTTTGCCTATAAAAGGCAGGATTTTCACTGAAAATGGGGACAACCATGCAGAGATAGGATTTAGTCTAGTTTTTCATTCTTTGTAGTGTAGGTTTTTATTTTTCTTTTCATGTATTTTTAGTTTTAATTTATGTAAATCAGAGGAGATCAGAGTTTCATAGGAGAACGAGAACGAAGCTTGTGCTGAGAGTGACACCAATGTAAGATTTCCTTCTTGTCACTTATTATTATAAAATCGAATTTGTAGTTCCCTTTGTATGTACTTTGTTTTTGTGTTCTTCTTCTTCTTCTTTTCTACTTTTCTTCTTTTGATACAATTGTTATCCAAGTGAGTCTAAAAGCATTGAAAGAGCCTTGCCTTTGCGAGTGCCACTGATAGCCCATGACGATAGATTTTGAGTTTCATTCTGTATCATTTCATACTTGCAACGTCTGGATGATATAATGTGGAGGAAACGTGAATCAACTCTTATGGGCTATACGTTGATCGCCTCGCTTCAAGGTAACATCATTGCAAAAGATTCAAGGTAGGTATTTGGCCAAAAGAAGTAAGTTTTAGTTTCTTTTCTTTTAATCATTTAGTTTAGAATGCCACAATCCATCAAATCTTTTATCACTCTTTTTCAATCTCATTTTTACAAATCACTTCTTATTTCTCCACCTTCTTATTCTACCGCTTTCTTCCTAACTCACTTTAACCTAATTTTTCTCTTTTTCTTTTAAAGAACTAAAGAAGAACTTTAACCATTCTTCATAACTTAAAAGAGAACTTACTAAAAAGCTTCTATCGTTAGTCCCTCCTTGTGGATCACGACCCGCATAGTCACTTGCTATCGCGGTAGAATTGAGCACTTGCACATCTCTATTTTAAAGTTCCGAAATTCTGTATTTTTGTGTAGGTTCAAGCTCAATCAAATTTTGGCGCCGTTGCTGGGGACAGACGGTAAGTTACTCTCTTTAAAAGTTTACATTTTTGGTTAACTTTCTTCTTTGTTTTTTTGTACATATTTAACAATAAGGAATTCGTGCTGCAGTGGATACATAAGTGGCCTTGGACTCTGCTCAAGAAAGCAGAGCCAAGAAGCCCTCAGATTTGCTACATTCCAGTGGCAAAACTGAGTGAACTACTAACCTGTATTTTTGCAGGTTGGCTGAATTAAAAATCTAAATTTCTGTAGTATTTATTTCCTTGTTTGACTCACTGTATATACATTTTTAACACAACAGTAAAAAGTTGATTGTAAATGCTAAAAATGATTTAGACTTTGCATTTAAGCACGTGTCTATTTCATTTCATTTTCTATTTACTGTTGAAGAGTGCTAGAGCCAAGGTATGTGTGCGTAGCATTTAGTATAAGGTTCATTCTTGTATGATTGCTTGAATGTTACCTTTTTCTATATACTTGTACACTGCACTAAATTGATTTAAGGGCTTGTCCTATAAACAAGATAAGGTGGGGAAGTCATTACCCTCCCTTAGCCCACAAACAATCTCCTCACTCACTAACCCAAGCCTAACTAAAAATGAGTAGACGTTGGCCCTAGGGACATCTCAGACTCAATTAGGAGATTATCCTAAGGGGAAAAGGTGTTGGAATTTGACTCCTGCCAAATCAGTGTCTAGGAAGGGGATTAAGGGCCGAAAGCTCAAAGGTTGGTGGTTACTTAATTAAGGAACGTCTTTGACGGATAACCTCTCACCAATCTTGCCCTGACCTGGCTGATTAGCTTGTAGTCAAAGTCTGCATTATACCTCCCGTGGACAGTCTAGCCAGTTAGGAGTCGTTTAGGTCATAGGTCTACCCTAACTTAGTTTAGAATTTTTTTCTTTTTATTTGTGTGCTTATTTGTTTGTTTGTTTTCTTCTTCTTTGTTTGTATTTTATTGTGTGATATGACTTATAATAACAAATTTTCCAATTTTAATAGTAATCCATATTACACACCAACCTCTTTTTCAGATATTACCAACCCGGCATATCGTAACTTTAACCAACATAGTTTGCCGGATTGGTCTTATCTGAATCAATATAACCCATGCCCCTAATCTTATAACCATAATTTGTAGAATAATTTCAACTCTTCACAGAGTCAGTGGGGATTCACCTCCCCCGAGTCCAATTTTTAACCAACTTGTTCTCCTAATCCACCTTGTCCACAATATTTCCAAGTTAATACTCAGTTCCACCAGTCCAAAATAGAAAACCATCAATTTTGGAAATGAGTATGCGTGAGTCCAAACAAAAATCAGAAAATCTGATGGACTCACAATTTCACCACCAATTCCAAGACAACACTTCATCTTTTCAACAAAACGATGAACCAATCAACTATGAAAAGATGATTGAAGCCATGACTCAGGCTCAAAACGCTCGTAATCATGATATAGATATGATGGTCCAAACTCTACGTTCTCACCGTTTGGCTAGTTCTGATGTCATTAACCATTCTGTTAGAGCCGAAGAGTCATTTTGATTTGAAAAACAATGTTCCGTTTCAGAACAATCATTTGAACTTGCCCAAACTCCAAATTTTGAAAATAACATTGACAGTTTGGCAAGTTATCCCTTTCCTAAAATTGAACTTGAGAATGAATATGATCATGAACCTCAACTTAGTGATTCAATTTTACTTCCTGATTCAATTATGACTCCAGTGTCTTCACCAGATTTCAATCTTTTTCTTGAGTCAACATTGGATCCTGTGCCAATTCACAATGAAATGAATCGCCCATCTTTGATGACCATTTTATTGAACTTGACCAATTTCATACTTTTGAAAGTCCCATTGACAAATTGGCAAGTTCTCATTTTTATGAAATTGAACTCAATGAGAAATGTGACCTAGATTCTCAAATTTGTGATCTAGTTCAAATTCCTGAATCAATATTGACTCCTGTTTTGTTACCGATTTAAGTAATATTTTAGAGTCAGTTTTGATTCTCACACCTGTCATTCTTGAACTTAAATCACCAATATAAGTCACATCCCATTGTGAAAAAATGAATTTGGACTTGAGTTTCAACTTCTTGATTTGAACCCACTTCCTGAACCAATCTCGACTTCTGAACCTTTTCTTGACTTAAGTCACTTTCCTGAGTCCGTATTAGTTCCCGTATTTCCTAAGTCCAAGTCAATCATTCTATCTTTTCACACTCCATTTTGGGATAAGGCTGTTGACAAATTTGACTCCGAAATTAATTATAGAATTTAGAAATTAGATGGGCTTAAATTTTTAATAAAAATCTTTCATGGATACATCATTTTAGTGGGTTATATTAGAGAGATTTTTGGTGGGTTCCTCAGAACTCCTTAAAAAATAGATTGGGCCGCATTTTGTGGACCAATCAGACCACCACCGGAACCACCACCTTAAGGTAGTATTTTCCTTCCCTATCTTCTTTTTCATGCATCTATGCATTAATTCATACATTGAGGACAATGCATGAGATAGGTGTGAGGGAGGGTTCTAACATAACTTAGGTTTTTCTTTTTATTAAAAAAAATATTAAACATTTTCTTGACTTTTAAAAAACTTTTTGAAAATAGAAACAATATTTTGACATATTTTTTGTAAGAAATTAAGTCAATTTTAAGGAATAGGAAAATCAAAATTAGGATTACTTAAACTTGGTCAAAATAAGATTATTTGTTTGATTTTTAGGTTAGGAAGATAATTTGTCAAAGTAATTTAGTCTTGATCATATGCACACTAAATACACTTACACACTTAGGGTTTAAAAGCAAAGACTCTTATGCCTTATAAAAAAAAGTATATATGTAAAAAAAATAATAAACAAATCTAATTATTGATTAGGTAGGTGCTTTGGCCTAAGCAAGCCTTGGTATTTATGCAAAAGATAATTAGATAAGTTTGAAATATATATATATAAATCCTCTGATTAAGCTGGGTATTTGTGCCTCATGAAGCATAAGTATTCACGCCTAAAGGGGTACATTTTATAAATAAAAATCTTGGTTTCGTGGCCTTGCTTGCTCGAGTGTTTAAGTCATTAGGGGTATTTTCTCACCTGGTGCCCTAAAACTGTCCGGTTTTGGTGTCACCGACTAAAGGCTCGTTACATGGGCATATTAGAAAGCCTAATGGAATTGAGAAATAAATACCACCAAAAATAAATATAAATAAGGCATAGGAGTTAATGTTAAAGAACCCTTAGTCAAACTTCACAGTCATGATGGTGCATATGACTCAGGGTAAAGTAATAGACTAGATGAGAAGTACAATTTGACTCCTTACTTTGATTGATAACAAATTTTTGAATAGAGACTAAGTTTAGGAATGAAAATTTCAGTTTTTCTATAACTTATAGATTACTTAAATCTTACAATTATATTTCAAATATTTTTCTCTTTCAAAATGCTTTTCGAAAATACTAACTCTTTGTTTCTATTTCTTTATGGATTTTGTGGGTGTAATCCACTGAAAACCCTCACGAGACAAAACTCGTCCTCTAGGGGAAACCTAGAGGTTTAACGGCTTATTGCACATGCTCAGTGCAATCGAGTGACCTGCGAAAGTGGTCTAATAATCCTTAGTATAGTTTAGTTGTTTTGCTCGAGGACGAGCAAAAGATAGGTATGGGGGTGTGATTGGTCACTAATATTGCACATTCATTATTATATTCTCATACTTATTATAGAATAAACTCTGCTTTTTCCTAATTAAATGTTTGATTTATTTGCAGGCCCGTTCCTAAAGGAGAGTGAAGAGAAATGAGCCCAAAAGCCCATCAAATTCTGAATTAAATCAGAATAAATTCAAAATCAGGGAATCAGAGCAGATCTTGGCAAATCAGAGAGGTTGAAAACCAGTTGAAATAAATCCCTACAAATCGATTCGGTTGAAGCCAAGGATCAAAGGCTATTTCGTCAAAATCTCGGACCTAAACTACAAATCCAGCTGAAGATAAATACAAATCGAGAAGCCGAGGAGCACCACCAACAGGGTATGGCCACCTGGCCACACCCTGGCCGCGAAAACACGACCAAAGCCGCGTTTCCACGGCTTTGTTAGGGAGTTAGGGGGAGCGTTTGCTCCCCCTATCTTCTCACACCTCTCCCCTCTGGGTTTTTGCCTATAAAAGGCAGGATTTTCACTGAAAATGGAGACGACCATGCAGAGATAGGATTTAGTCCAGTTTTTCATTCTTTGTAGTGTAGGTTTTTGTTTTTCTTTTCATGTAATTTTTAGTTTTAATTTATGTAAATCAGAGGAGATCAGAGTTTCATAGGAGAACGAGAACGAAGCTTATGCTGAGAGTGACACCGGTGTAAGATTTTCTTCTTTTCTCTTATTGTTATAAAATCGAATCTGTAGTTCTTTTGTATGTACTTTGTTTTTGTGTTCTTCTTCTTCTTCTCTACTTTTCTTATTTTGGTACAATTGTTATCCAAGTGAGTCTAAAAGCATCAAAAGAGCCTTGCCTTTGCGAGTGCCACCAATAGCCCATGACGATGGATTTTGAGTTTCATTCTGTA
This sequence comes from Agave tequilana, assembly GCA_038442645.1. Classification (NCBI taxonomy): domain Eukaryota; kingdom Viridiplantae; phylum Streptophyta; class Magnoliopsida; order Asparagales; family Asparagaceae; genus Agave; species Agave tequilana. The sequence continues at coordinate 66,644 of JAVJIF010000528.1, read as the reverse complement.
TTACTTCATACTTGCAACGTCTCAATGATATAATGTGGAGGAAACGGGAATCAACTCTTATGGGCTATACGTTGATTGCTGGCTTCAAGGTAACATCATTGCTAAAGATTCAAGGTAGGTATTTGGCCAAAAGAAGTAAGTAATTTTTAGTTTCTTTTCTTTTAATCAATTAGTTTAGAACACCACAATCCACCAAATCTTTTATCACTCTTTTTCAATCTCATTTGTATAAATCACTTCTTATTTCTCCACCTTCTTATTCTACCGCTTTCTTCCTAACTCAATTTAACCTAATTTTTCTCTTTTTCTTTTAAAGAACTAAAGAAGAACTTTAACCATTCTTTGTAACTTAAAAGAGAACTTACTAAAAAGCTTCTATCGCTAGTCCCTCCTTGTGGATCACGACCCGCATAGCTACTTGCTATCGTGGTAGAATTGAGCACTTGCACATCTCTATTTTAAAGTTCTGAAATTCTGTATTTTTGTGCAGGTTCAAGCTCAATCAATAACTTTGTAATTGTACTCTTATGTTGGAATGTATAATGCACCTCGTGCTTCCACACTCTAATTCTTTCCTGTACTGATGCTTAGCGTATATATGTGAAGGTATTTTTGACCTGCGTATATACATTACAGTAACGTCTCTATACCCGCGGGATCAGGGTGTTAAAGGATGGTATCAGAGCCTAGACACTCACATCCTCAGTAGGTCCAGACAGCAAATTAATGGTAAAGAAATCTGCAACTAGATTGCATGGATCTCTGTTATACAGTCCAACTATAAGTACAGAGTTATCTATTTTTTCTTCATCATCCCTTTCTTGATTCCTGAGTCCTTTCCATCTTTTAATTTTTTCGTTTCCATCTTCTTTATACCAACTTAAGATATGGATACACTTGAGATGTAGCGGCAGAGGGCATAACACAGCTACTATACGATCTCTTCGATCAACTCTATGAAGCTCAGGAATTCTCAGAATTGAACTAAAATCAGGTTATCTTTCAGAAGTTAGTATTTGGGATTCTCTACGGGTATTCTATATTCTTGACTATATCTTTCATAGTGATTGATGCCAAGTATTAAGAATTCTTAATCATCGGTTTTCTTTATCTATGCTTAGAATTATCAGGGTTTTCTTTATCATTGGTATTCTAGTTTATTCTCAGAGTAATAGTAAGCATATAGCACAACGGGAATTCTATTATAAACTTTATCAAGTACAGCTTCATGCGTCTCAGATAGAGAAGTGATCTCGGGTCAGTATTATTTGGCATCGTTCGAAGATTTATATAGCGAGAAGTGTAGAAGATGTCTATATTCTGATTATTGTTCAGTCAACTTGAGAGCACTACCCGTAGTGTTCATATCTTAAGTGGTATATTCTTCATCCCTATCCTTTCCTATGTTCATTTTCCCCTTATCAAAATTTCGAGGATGAAATTTTTGCAAGGTGGATGGAATGTAACTCCCCGTTCCCGAATTATGTACTTAAATATGTATTTAGTTTTTTCAATCATATTTTTTCAATTCACTTTCTCTATTTACTTTTATTTATGAATATTATGCGATCGTTTTGCATTGGATCCAGATTCATGGATTCGGAGCCCACTCTACTCTGAACCGGGGACCTGATCCTAGTGTATTGCTCGATTTGGTCTTTCTGATAGTCATATTTACTGATTTTACTTTCAAACATCACTTTCTAATATCTTATATTTTTCATAGTTTTCTAGAATTTTTTCGAATTAAATTGCAAAATCTTTAAAATCGGTGTCGACAAGTATTGTTGGCCGATTCCAGGATTTTTAGTTCACAAATAGAGTTGAATTTTTCTGAATTTATCGAAGTTCGACCAGTTTTGGTGTTGACAAGTAAACGCTTGTAGATTCTAGGATTTTATTTTGAAAATAAAATTTTATTTTTGAAAAGCAATTTCATATTATTACTCAAAGTGATGTTTTCTATCTCTTGGTATTTTTGGAGATTTTACTGGAATAGTCAATATTTCCCGATATTATTATAATATTATTTTTGGTGTTTTCATTTCTTTCTTTCTTTTCTTTTCTTTCCCCTCATCAACCCACCTGCCGCCTACAACCCCCCACATGGGGCCGTCCCCATTACCCCATCACCCCCTCCATCACATCTCTCTCTCTATCTCTTCCTTTCTTTTTTCCTTCCTCCTTCTCCCTCCCCCTCTCTCCTCAGCCGATGATGGATTTCCCTAACTCCGACGGCAGGCAGTGACGGCGGCGGCATCCCTCTCCCAAAAACTCTCCTGCCCTCTCTACTACAACACCATCTTCACCAACAACTCCATCATCTTTTTCCTCATTCCAATTTCACCACCACCACCAATATTACCACCCATACTCCACCAACACAACCCCTACTACTTGTACTCTTTCCATCTCCTCTAATTTTACCATCCCTCTCTCCAATTTCAACATCTCCACCCAAAAAAGCCACCACCATCTCAATTTTTCTTCTTCTTGAAATCCACCCCTAAAGCCACCTCACACCCTCCTCCTTTGGTTGATTGGTGCCACCACCGGCCACTAGTGGCTAGTGGCTCCCCCTAGTACCGCTTGGCCCATGGCTAGGCCGTGGCCCCGCAGGGGGACAGTGGGTGAGTAGAGAGGGGAGGAGCCTCTCTCTCTATTCCTCTCTTTCTTACCCTCCACTCTCTCTTTCTCTCTCATCCATCTTGCCCTCTCTTTTTATTCCTCTCTTTCTCCCTCTCATGTCCTCTCTCTCATTCATCTCTCTCCTCTCTCCGTTCCTCCCCCTTTCTCTCCTGTCTCTCACTCTCTTTCTCTCATGTCTCTCACTCTCTCTTTCTCCCTCTAACTCTCTCTTTCTCTCTAGAATCCTTTCTCTCTAGCTCTCTCCTTCTCTCTCTTGCTCTTTCCTTCTATCTCTAAATCCTTCTCTCTAGCTCATTTTCTCTCTCAAGATTTTCGTCTCTCTGGATCTCTTTCTCTCTCTAACTTTTCTCTCTCAAAAATATTATATATTTTAATATATATGGTGGCTCGTGTACAAGTATTCTTGGATTTTCAGAATTGTTACGTTTTTTGAAGATTTATAGGCGAGTGTCCTCACCTTGACTTGGGTTTTTCGCTTCGTCAGGTCGACTATATATTTTACTCAGTATTCGTAATTTGCATTGGGCTGTGCCCTTATATTTATATGTGGCTGAGTGCCTAGAGTTGTGCATGTATTATACTTGTGACGATGCTTGTACTAGACTAGTTTACTTCCAGTACATATGCCATGCCTGTGATGTTGTCTATTACCACTTTATTATATGCATATGTTCGACACTAACACTTCTGCAGGTACCATACACAGCCTTCGGCCTGTGTTCAGCCTCCGGGCATTTTATACCGAGCTTTTGGGCTGCGTTTAGCCCTGGGCTCTACACTCAACCTCCTGGCTTCACCACTCAATGGTAGCCTAGATATTCTCATGCTAATATGTATGCTCGTGTGGTATTAACATCTCATGCAGGTATCCCTGTACCAACTCTAGGTTTCTACTTGCTATCGGGATGGTTACGCAATTGATTTGAGGCCTTGCACCCTTATAGGTTTCGTGGTAACTACTGAGAGTGCGCTTAGACCTTGAGCGTACTCTAGTCCTCGAGCTTCCTCGAAAGAGGAGTGCGTTCAAACCATCAGGCCTTTTAGCTCTGCCTGGTTGGGGAGCCTAGCGCACAACTCTTTAATGCTAACTACATCTGAGCGTAGTTATACCGTGAACGCGACTTCATAACGTGCGGTAATATAGCGTTCATACGCTCGCCTCACCATGTGCGTTTAACTGTGCCGCGAGTTGTAATCATGCCAAGCGTGATAGCGTCTAGCGCTATACGTTTGTTTCGCTCCAGCACTGTTGAAGCTCCACTTGATTGTGCTTGGCTGTTATGCTATCACTTGACATGTTTTCTCTTGATGAGCTAACATTTGTGATGCTATTACCTGACACCAACCTGTATCACTTGACATCCAATGTATTACCACCTGACACCTGATATGCTACTACTTGACACCTGCCTCCTATTATGGTATCACTTATTAGCTGCCACCTGCCTGATTGCTTGTCATCTTAATATTAACACCTAATACCTGTCATGTTTAACTCTTGACTCATGATTATCAAATTACGGGAATGTAGTACCTGATCTCCTGATAAGTACTCTTGTTATGCATGTACTCCTGTTACTCCTAAACCTGTTATGTTCATACCCATTTCCGTAATCTGATAATTATGCTTAATAAGTTATGAAAAGGACAATTTATACTGGGAATGGGGTCTACTAATGAATGTCGGTATGATGCCTTACTTGTAATGGTGGATTATTAAACTGACTATTCGTGTTTGGGAGCTTTTGGGCACTCAAAAGATGCATGTTTGGGTGATTTTAGGCACCCGCAGGTGTGCGGGGGGAGATTTTAAAAGTGTATATTGCAAAATTTTCTCGAATCAATAAAAAATTACAACTCAAAATTCCAACTACAAGAGATAGAAGACGCTCAAGCTCAGATCTTCTCTTTGTTTAAGGCTGGGTTCTTTGCGTAGCGGTGGAAAGTGATTCTTATTCTTCATTGACCAGGTGAACGTCAAGCTCTTCTGGACTCTTCTCCTTGAATCACAGATGGAGTAGCATATCCTATATCCAATGAATTTCAAGGAGACTTAGGCAATAACTTGAACTCAGAAAGTTGATAGAAGAGTTGAACTCTTTATAAATATTTCTAAACTGAAGAATTTTCCGCCCCTCTTCAATAGAAAACTGAGCTATTTATAGGCGGTTTCAGGGTAAAATTGTCCCCTAAAAACCCTCCATTATGGGGTTAACTCCCTTCATTATGTTGTAGTACTTGACCCAGTAATAGAGGTAGTTATAACTGAGATGCATGGCTCATTTGTAGTTGAAACGCGGGCTTAAGCTCTGTGTTTAGCCATTGAGATGATGCTGGACGCGGGCCTCGAGCCTTGTGTTTTGGTATTGCTGTGGTATTGAGACGCAGACGTCGAGCTCTGCTGAGATGCGAGCTTCGAGCCACGAGTCTTTGTTTTGCAGTGATGCTGAGATGCGAGCTTCGAGCCCTGCATCTTGGCTTTGTAATGATGCTGAGATGCGGGTTTCAAGCCTTGCGTCTGAGCTTCGCAATGATGCTGAGACGCGAGTTTCGAGCCTCGCGTCTTGACATTGCATCAATAATTTCATCAGCCTTGCGTCTGATGTATGGGCTCTGCATTTGACGACTTGTCTTCAGTTATTTTTAGACAATCTACAAAATTCCCTCCAAAGTTTTCGAAACTCCGCGGTTGGCTGGACGGGTTTCGAAACACTTTGACTTTTCTTTCGGCAGCAATCTCTCAAAACTGAACTGGCAACCATCTGAGATACCATGGGTTTGATCTTGTCTGAATTTTAGTCTTCATAAGTATACTATTAAACTCTTTGAAGCCACCAGAGATGATTGTCATGAGTGTCCAGATACGCAATCTAGACCTCATCGGTACTCTGAGCCGGTTGTCGGTGTACTATTGAACCAGAAAAAATCGCCAACTGCTTTTGCAGTGTACTATTTGAGCTAATTACAGAAGCAAAGACTGAACACAGGTCTTATAAACGTGATAGTTGTATGGCCTTGGAGACACGGTCATCGTCTGAAGTAGAAATGTGACTCTCATTCATTGGGGAGATGAGAACATCAAAGTGAAGATGCAACTCTCACTTTGTTGAAGTAACGCAGACTTCGAGGTGGGGACGCGGCTCTGAATTATTGAGAGACGCGGCTCTGCATTGTTGAGAGGACGCGGCTCAGGATTGTTGAGAGGAGCAGCCCTGAGCTCTTCAACTTGCTGGTGGTGACGCAGCCCTTGGTTCGTGGAAGGACGCAGATTTTAAGACGCGACCTTCGATTGTTAAAGATGCGGTCCTCATTTTGTTGAGAAAATGCAGACTTTGGTTTGCGAAAGAACGCGGACTTCAAAATGCGACCCTTGAAGCGTCGTATGCAGTTTATAGAGACGCGAAAATCTCACTGGATCTTTCAAGGCAAATCTGATATTGACGGTTGAGTACGCGTGTCATTGGGGCTTCCTGGAGCAAAAATTCACTTGTCTTACTCAGATTGGATTTGATATTCGCGTGAATTAAGACTATTAATTGGTCTTTAAGAACGGCTTTTATTTTATGCTGTTAATTATTGGCCATTAGCGAGCCTATAAATAGGCCATAAGCCTTTTAACAGTTATTCATCTCGACTGTTTTCCTTCATGGGCAGGTGCTCTGAAGAACCTTTAGGGTTCTTGGACTGTCTTCTTCTTCAAGCCTGCATCCTAAAGAACTTCCAAGTTCTTTAATCGAACCCAAAGTTATGATGCTTTCTTGTAATCTTCTTCAAAGATTATCACTGTTAAGTTATTTCAAAATCAAAAAGCAACCCTCCAGGTGCTTTCATGGTCGTGTCTTGATGGATAATGTCCTTCCTCTAAAGAACTCTTTTTCAGGTAGGCAATAGCTTTCGTCGTAATAAGACTTCGTTCCCTTGTGGCTCTGTGATCCAAGCATCCATGCTCTGTTTCTTGATCTTTTCCTGAAACTTTTGAAACTTCTTTCTTAAAGTTTAGATAGTCAACTTGAGATCCCTGCATCCATGCTTTACAAACTTCGCGTTATCTTGATGAAATGTGAGCTTGTAGATTTTCGAGTCCCAAGTTATTCAAACGCGAGCATGGTGAACTCCACATTTTGAGTCTTGAAACGCGGGTTTTGTATATGAGACTCGCGTTCAGAGTTCACGATTTATAATATTTTAAGACTTGTGTCTGCTATTTTGAAGTCTCTAGACGCGAATGTGGCGAACTCTGTGTCTTAAAGCCTTATACATTCTATTAAAATCTTAGACACGAGTGTGGCGAACTCTTTGTCTCGAAGTCTTAGACACGGATCTATAATTTCAGCGACTGAAGTTCATAACTTTAGAAAGTTTTAAGGCCCTCGTCTGTGCCTTTAATATATGCCCTGCGTTTCTATCGTCGGCCATGAGTCTAATATCGAACTTACATTCTAATTCATATTTTCTATCTTTGCAGAGCGTGGTAAACTCTACATCTGCGAGATTCTTCTAGAGTTCATGGTTTTAGATCCGCGTCTATGTTTCTGAATTCATGTTTTCTGCCTTTGCAGAATTTAACCCTCGGGTTTTTTCCTTCTTGCAGGTTGTGACCATATCATTGGTGCTGGTTCTAATGTCTTTACCACATCATTGAGGTAGACATGAAACTGCCAGTTCATTCGATTAGCGACCACTTGGGGAGTCAGAAATTCTATTCAATGGTAAGGAAGATCCGTGTAGTTCTCGATACACATCAAGAATAATATTGTTGGACATGATGCACCAGTAAGATTTTAGATCCTTCCTGATCACAATGAGCATGGCACAGTTGCAGATCACAGGAAAGAGGATGTCACTAGTAAGGTCTCAGATCGTCCCTTCACCAATCTTGTTCAAAGAAGTGATAGTAACGAAAAATCCAGGCTCATTAGATGACTTCTGGTAGTGGAGTTTCCCATTAAGCGAAGGATTACGACCTTGTGAAGGCCTTCATTCCAGTTGGTCGGGTAGAATCAGAATGTTCCCTTGCATTTTAACCTTGAGAAACACCATCGTTCTTCAAGAAGAGAGAAAGTCGATTGTTGTCCCTGGCCATAATCAAGAAGACAGACTTTGTATATCTTTAATGTTTCAAGGAGTGAGTGCAACCTTTCACTGAGTAAGAGGGACTTCTTTGTACTCCTTTGTTGTAACACTCAATCTTATTGGGTAAGAGAGCGTTCTGTATCACTTTCATAGTTTTGAATATTAATAAAAGTGACACTTTTCTACCTTCTTATTTGTTTTGACTTTCTTTTTGCATTGAAAATCAGACAAGAGGAAGTGATTATCTTTGATTTGCTAGAAGTGTAATATTTTAATTAGCAAGTCAAAGTTGAAAATTTCCATTTACATAATTTTAAAAGGTTACTGTCAGAAGTGTGATATTAACTTGACAGGAGTGGAATAGGTTTTATTGACTTGCCATCTATGGATGAGAATGACATATGAAGTTTTCACTCCGCGGAGGATTGTGATTGAGTCTTCATCAGAGGTTCAGTATTAACGTAAGTAAGACACAGGTAGGGATTAGTGAGAAGACTGTTAAATATGTGATATCAACCTAACAATGATTTGAAGTGGACTTGCCATTCTATAGACGAGAATAACCAGTAAAACTAGACCCGTCGGGGATTTAAGTATTTTTTACCTTCAGAGGTGTGATATTAACTTAACAGATTGGATTAAATCATGACAGAGGTGTGATATTAACTTGACAAGGATGTGAGCTAGAGATGTAATGCTAACTTTGTTCCACAGGAATTTCAGTTTCATTAGGGAAACTGAAGATACCACTATCATGGTGTAGTATTGAAGTTAACAATCGGGGTAATGCTAGAGGTGTAATTTTGAACTTAGCATTGGTCATCTCAACTCCGATATGGAAGTTTGAGGGAAAGTTATTGTCATAGGTGTATTGTTGAACTTAAGAATGAATTGGATGCTAGAGGTGTGATGTAAACTTAGCATCACTCGTCTCAACATCGATATGAAATCCTGAGGAAAGTGACTGTCAGAGGTTTAATGTTGAACTTGGCAGCAACTTGATCACTGTTAGTGATGTGATATTAAACTTAACTGTAATTGTCAGAGTTGTGATATTAACATGACAAGAGTTGATTTGCGATATGACCAATTTTGAGGACTTGCCATTCTATTAAGGAGAATTGACAAGTGAAGTTTGGAATGTCAGAGGTGTAGTGTTAACTTGATAATTTTGAAAACTTATGACTCTATTTAAGGGAACGACAAGTGGAAGCTCGTATTCGCTGGGGACTATTAAAACTTTTTCACTATTAAAGGTGTAGTGTTAACATAGCAGTGATTGAGCTTGTGAACCTACCACGCCATGGGAGGGATTGGTAGGGGATTTCGGTGAAGAAATAGAATAAATTATCAGAGGTATAATAGTAACTTGACGAACCCCACGAATCCCATTGGGGATTAAGGAAAATGACTTGTTAGAGGTTTGCTGTTAACGTGATGAGTCTGTGCTCATTTTGTCGGGAAAATGGACACAGGTATTTTTGTGGTCCTACCATTCCATCGGAAGGAATTGATAAGGGATTTTGGAGTGAAAGACGGGACCAAGTCCCTTAGGATTTTTAGCAAACCCTCAGCTATCAACAGATTTGATATGCCTTTACCAGCTACTGTTTGAGTTGGGCTAGCCATACTATTCTCCTCAGCAAGATGAGTTGTCAAGGACTTATGTTAGACTTAAAAGCTAGCATTTTCCCATATCCTTGGTCTTCAGAGGCATCAGATTTTGACAGATAAACTATAGAAGAGTAACAAGGTTAAAAACTGAAGTTTCACGTTGTCTTTTCTTTGATAGTTACATCATGCATTATGATGTAACCTGTGTTCGGTCGGCTCAGCAATGATCGACCATAATGTGATCCGTTGAAGAAAGAAGCTTTTCACTTTTCTTTGGCGCTCTTCCAAACATCTTGGATCTGAAAGTTTTGATCAGAAGTATAATGTTAACCTGATAATGAGAAGAATCCTATTAAGGATGGTATTACTACAAAAATCTACCGTTGATCGGCATCTTGAGCGTATCGCCGTCTTGGGTTATGAGGTGATATGCTCTATTCGAGTAGACTGACTCTACCACAAATGGTCCTTCCTTATAGGCTAGAATTTCCCTTTTGTCTTATGTATCATCACTATGGGTCTTCTGACAGCTAAGATAAGATCATCTTTCTTGAAAGTCTACTCCTTGAATTTCTTGTTGAAGGCTTTGGCAATTCGAGATTGATAAAGCTCGATTTGTTATTGAGCTTGCAGGTATTTGTCATTCAAAGCTTCATGCTCCTAGAGTCACAGTCGATGCTTCTCCTCATTTGTCATCTTCGTTGTCAAGGCAACATGTAGAGGTGGGATCTGGATTTCTAGTGAGAGTACGCCTTCACACCTATATACCAAAGAGAATGGTGTAGCTTTCACCGGAGTTCTCACTGTAGTGCGATAAGCCCATAAGCATTCACATAACTTATCATTCAAGTCGCGTTGGTTTTTCAAGATGAATTTCTTGAGAAGTTTCTCAATGATCTTATTGAAAGCTTCTGCAAGGCCATTAGCGGTGGGGTAGTTTGCCATTGAAGACACACTCTGAATTCTGAACTTGTTGCAGAATCTCTAAAATGCTTGGCTAATGAACTGAGGCCCATTATCATGAACAATCTGTCGTGGCACGCCAAAGTGGTAGACTACATGATATTTAATGAACTTGATCACATCGGATGTATTTACCTTCCTCAAGGGGATAGCTTCAGCCCATTTGGAGAAGTAATCAGTTATGGCTGAGATAAACCGGTGTCTTTTGGATGAAGGTGGCCTGATAGGACCATCCACGTTCATTCCCTACATTTTGAATGGCCAGGAAGAAGTTGTAGGACGAAGATGTCCATGTGCTTGTTGAATGAAGTCACCATGGATTTGACAAGCGTTGCGTTGCTTAGCATAAGCAATGGCGTCAGGGATCATTTTTGGCCAATAAGATCCAAGTTTTTGGAGTCGATCTCTAAGTTTTGGACCAGGTTGGTGAGCTCCATACATACCATCATGAGCCTCTTTGAGTGTTTCCTGTGCCTCTTTATGTGATAAGCAGCGGAGGAGGATTCCATCTGCGATCAGCGATACAACGTTCTTGTGATCGCATTGTAATAGAATTTAGGGGCTTTTCTTTTAATGGCAGCTCCCTCTTTAGGGTCATCAGGCAAAATGTCATACAATGCACAGTCGATATACGGGAATCGTCAATCCCTAAACTTTGGACCTACCGAAGTCTTTAGAGTTTCTTTAACTTGAAGGTTCCTTGCTGGAATCTGATCATTTTTGTGGGCGAGTTTCGGAGAGTACAAGTCATAGCTGTAGACGAGTACTTTCTTTGCTGCTCTATTTGGAAGAGCCAAGGAGGTAGCGAGGGACGCCAGTGCAGCTGCATCCACATTTTAGTCGCGAGGTACATGATCGATGTAAAAGTTTTTGAACCTCTCTGCCATGTAGATAGTTGCTTTGTGATAGTACGAAGTCTTCATTTCTGACTTCGTACTCCCGCGAACCTGGTTAACGATGAGCTATGAATCACCGTATGTTTTTAGATTTTTAACGCTAATTTCATCAGCGATTTGCATTCCGATCAAGAGAATATTGCATTCCGCTGCATTGTTAGAACACGACTCACTTAAGGAGAATACATGAGGGATTATATAGCTTTGTTGGGAGACAAGTACTACCCCCAGTCCTGTTGCGATATTTCCTCGAGGACCTGTTCTTGATGTACCGTCGAAGAAGAGTTGCCACACCTGTCCTTCGAAAGATGTTTGGGTCAAGCAAACTTCTGCAATCTCATCTGAGATGTCTTCATAAAGTTCGGTGTCAGACTCATCAGAGCTGACTATTGGCTATTTCTCCTTAGTTTTGCTTACCATAGTGCTTGGACCCACCACGTTCGCAGTAACTTCAGTTTACTTAGCATCAGGAAAGTTCTCCTTATGCAGGAATGATGACTTTTGGCCGACCGAGAGACTGACATAGATGATAACTATTTGAACACCAACTGTGTGCAGTGGCATTCAGAGAGCACAGTTGCAATGAGCTATTCACAGTAGCATAGCGGAGTGATTTGATGAACACTCATCTTCTTTGTCAAGTAATCAATCCGTCGGAGGGGGATCAAAGAGACCAGCCTTGAGTCTCTAAAGACAAGTACTTTTCAACTCCCTTCTGACCCTAGCCATCAGAGAGCGAATGTTAACCTTGCGCCGTAACTCCAAGACACAAGTCTCAGGGGCGCAGGGTTCAGAGACACGAAGTTCACGTTCTATAGAATAGACGTGGCTCTCATGTTTTTGCTTAGAGACACGGGTCTCGTGCCTCTACTGATAAGAGACGTGAACCTTGTGTTACTGATTGTCGTGTTTGTCTGGCGACACTTGAGAGACGCGGACTTCATGAGTCCCGTGTTCTGGCATAGAAACGCGGGTCTCGTATCTCTAAGAAGAGACACGGACTTCGCGTTGCTGAACGTCGCACCTGTCAGGTAGGGCCTCAGAAATGCGAGCCTTATGAGCTCTGCACTTTGGCATCAAGATGCGGACTTCACGCATCGGATGCTGTTCAGAAGAGACGCCGGCTTGAGCCTCACGTCCTGCATTTGCTGGACAAATGGATTTTCCAGTTTCTTCCATTTGTTGTTGACATGATGCTTTTGTCAATGTTCAACATTCCAGTTACGCTTTACAGGTTGTTAGGGACCCCCGGCAACCTAGAGCAAAGGAAGAGAAGGGGCGTGACAAGATTGGCCTTTAACGACGTTGGCCTCGCGGGTCTCATGGGAGAAGATGACGTGGGGCATGCGTGTGACGTGGCCAGAAATAGCCTTGTTTGCACAGGCCATCTTTGAAGAAGTCTCTGAAGGAACTTAAGAGGAGATCTCCAAACAGGCGGTACTACTGTGCCACCCTAGGGCTCTTGGAGCCAGAAGAGAGGAACTCTTCATACTTTTCCTAGTCGAATTCCACAACTAGTGACTCGACCATTTTTTCTATGAAATTGACGTCACCTTGTGCCACAACTTGCTCATCAATAGAAAAAATAGTCGCCAACAAAGTTGCCATCTCTTATGCGGGGGGAGATTTTGAAAATGTATAATGCAAATTTTCCTTGAATCAATAAAAAATTGCAACTTAAAATTCCAACAACAAGAGAGATAAGACGATCAAGCTCAGATTTTCTCTTTGTTTAATACTAGGTTCTTTTCGCAGCGGTGGAAGTGATTCTTTTTTTTCGTTAACTGGGCGAACGTCAAGCTCCTTTGGAACTTTTCTCCTTGAATCACAGATGGAGTAGCATAGAAATCTCAAGGAGACTTAGGCAATAACATGAACTCAACAAGTTGGTAGAAGAATTAAACTCTTTATAAATCTTCCTTAGCTGAAGAATATTCTGCCCCTCTTCAATAGTAAACTGAGCTATTTATAGGGGTTTCAGGGATAAAACTTTCCCCTAAAAACCCTCCATGATGAGGTTAACTCCCCTCGTTATGTAGGCAGTATTTGACCCAGTAATGGGTGTAGTTATAACTGAGACGCAGGATTCATTTGCAGTTGAAATACGGGCTTAAGCTCTGCGTTTATGCATTAAAATGATGCAGGACGCGGGCCTCGAGCCCGGTATTTTGGCATTGCTGTGGTATTGAGACGCGGACGTTGAGCTCTGCTGAGATGCGGGATTCGAGCCCTATGTCTTGGCTTTACAGTGATGTTGAGATGTGAGCTTCGAGCTCTGCGTCTTGGCTTTGCAATGATGCTGAGACGCGGGTTTCAAGCCTCGCATCTTGATATTGCGTCAATGATTTTTATCATTCTTGCGTCTGAAGTATGGGCTCTGCATCTGACGACTTGTCTTTAGTGATTTTTAAACAGTCTATAGTATGTTGTGTCACGGGCAGGACGGGAACCATTATAAATATAAGCCATTAGTTCTTCATTAGCTTCTAATAACCAAACTTAACTTACTCATATATGGATGTATGTGCATTCAGTCGTATGCCAGGATACATACCTAGATATATGAGTCAGATGAATAATAATAAAAGATGCTAATTAATAATTCATTATGTGTTTTACAATTCAGGTTGTATGGTCTTAGCTTATGATGATGTGAGATATACGATATATAGATGAGGGTTTTCTTATTTGGATTATTTCTTCGACGTACTTATCTCATGAAGTCGTAAACTGGGTTTGTACCGCTGGTTTTGCCATATTTGCTTTCCTCGAGTTTTACTTTGAATTTCTAGTTTTATTATTATTATTATTATTATTATTTATTATTATATTATATATGTATTCATCATGCCTTACCGCTTGTATTCTATTCCACCAGACTCTTTCTCTTATTATATTATATCATACATGTTCCTTGCTTGATATGATTTACTATCTCTCTTCCTGCTCCTGATGCCTGTGCTCACAACACGATTTTTGATACATACACTTTTGATTCAGCTTTATTAATACACGTGTGCTTATCCCTATACACCACTTGACATTCACCACATCACTCGTTGGAGAGTTCTGAATCCCCTAAATCCTTATGTCTAGATCCTGAAGCATAGTGCTTGTGGATTCTCTCGGTTGTTGATCTGAGATTCGCAGCGGAAGCGTAGATAATCGGCAAGACCGTCCGGAGCCCCATCCTTCCATGCCCTCTTTGTGACTCATAAGCACCTTTTGTACAGTTCATAATTGTGTACCTCTTTGTATTTCACATTTGCGCCTATCGGTGATATAATATTCTTGTAATATTGTGTCCATCCTATGATAACTTTGTAATTATACTCTTATGTTGGAATGTATAACCCACCTCGTGCTTTTGTACTCTAATTCTTGCCTATATTAATGCTAAACATATATATGTAAGGGTATTTTTGACCTATGTATATACATCGTAGTAACGTCTCCATACCCGTAGGATCTGGGCGTTATAATAGTCCTTACAAAACTTAAAAATAGTACATTTTGTGAGGACTGCGACACTGCGGCCATGATCATAGTCCTCTTTTAGGACTGTAATCATACTCTAGTCCTCACAAAGACTGAAATATAAGATATTTTTGTGAATATTGCGATCCTAGTCGCGGTCCTAATAAAGAGGGCTGGTATCATGATTATGTTCACATAAAGTCTCAGAAATATGATATTTTTGTGAAGACTATGATGATGATCACAATTCTTATAAATAGTGCATTTTATGAAAACTACGATTATGATCATAATTCTCAAAAATAAGGCTGCGATTATTTTGTGAGTACTATGATCATAGTCACAATTCTTAGAAAATAAGGCATTTTTTAGGACCGCGCACATAGTCGCAGTCCTCTATACTATGATAATTTTGTGAGAATTGCGATCATAACTGTAATTCTCTATACTGTGATCATGTTGTGAGGACTGTGATCATAGTCGCAGTCCTCAGAAATATGACATTTTCGAAGCGGTCTGTTTTTTTAATGCGATTTATGATCGCAGTCCTCAAAAATATGACATTTAGAAGCGGTCTACTTTTTTGATGCGATTACTTAGGGCCATTTTCATCTTTCTACGTTGATGAGCTTTTCAATGCTTGATACGTGAGCGCACATCCTTACTTTGAAAAATAAGGTGGCTGAAGCGAGCAAAATTAGGAAGTTGAGTTTTTTTCTTAATTACGATTCGACGTGGAGGTGTAGCGAAATGCCCCTTATTTTTACTAGCATAAAGACATTTTTGTGCTCTAACTCAAGTGATAATTTATAAATCTAAGTTTTTGCAGGTCACAAGTATTAGTCTTGTTGGGTGCAATATTATTTTTTGATTTTTCTCCCTTGTCATATTACATTTACGCTGACACTGAAATTCTTATTACATTTACGCCCACAATAGAAAAAACATTTTACGTCCATCACTGCACACCACCACGTATTCTATTTTGATTGGCGTGCAACATGTACTCCTCTAGGTATATATGTAATAGTTTTACATGATTTGATCAACACAGTATATGAAGAATCATTTAGTTCCACATGATTTCCTCTGAAGTCATAGAATAATAACAAATTCTACCTTCTATCTCCTTGACATGAGTCGAAGACTTTGCATTGATCTATTCTACTAGAGTTAATGACTTAGAGACTATCCATCCCCTTCTCTCTTTAGCCAGGAGGTTGTTACGGAAATTTTATTAAACTTTCCCCTAATTTCACGTCTTAACAAATCAGAGTTGGAAATTTGGATACAAAAACCACCTGGAGCAAATTCGAACAACTTGAAAGATTTAAAGGTCTAACATCAAATTAGGAATAATTTACGGGTCTAATATAAAGAAAGCCCCGTCCTTTTTCAACTCATCAGTCTTTAACTTGTTTGTCTCAGTAAAGGCGTGTCAATGGTACGGATCTAACCTAGATCCG
Organism: Agave tequilana; assembly: GCA_038442645.1. Taxonomy (NCBI): domain Eukaryota; kingdom Viridiplantae; phylum Streptophyta; class Magnoliopsida; order Asparagales; family Asparagaceae; genus Agave; species Agave tequilana. The sequence continues at coordinate 50,506 of JAVJIF010000528.1, read as the reverse complement.
CATGTGGATCCAACTCGTTTAAAGCGGGTTCGGTATGGAATTATCTACTGTTAATCCAACCTGATTCTGAATCCATTTATAAGTTTAATATTGGTCAGTGGATATTGATTAATCTTGTCCAATACCCATCTATGACCTGAGTTATTTAAAAATTATCGATAAAATATTTATATGAAGGTATTGATTAATCTTATCCAAAATCTAGATATTGATTAATTTATTATTTTGAAACAAGATCCTATAGTTCGAAGTTAATATTCAAAAATGCTTTAGAGGAAAATAATTTTTTTATTGTTTTTTCTTAGACAAATTGTTTTGATCATTTTCTGACTCGGTGAGATTATGACACTTGTCGATTGATTGAGGCCAAACCTGCACATAAAAATAAATAATTTCAGATTTAGAATGAAGATGTGCAAGTGCTCAATTCTTACCGCTATAGCAAGTGGCTATGCGGGTCGTGATCCACAAGGAGGGTTTTGCGATAGAAGGGTTTACGTTTTTGTGTTGAAATCTTTATGAAAACCAAACGAGAGTTCTTCTCTGTTTTTAAGTTAAAAAAAATGGAAAAGAATTATGTTAAAGTTAGAAGAAAATGAGAGATGAAGAAGGTGGAAAAAAAATCAGAAAACGGTGAAAGCGACTATGTACAAATGATTATTTACAAGGAAGTGAAAAGGAGTGGTGTTGGTGATTTAATTTACAGAAATGAAAGAAAAGAAAGAAAAGGAAGAAATACTTACCTAGATTGATTGATGACTTACCTGAAAACCTTTGCATGTTCTACCTTTGTTTAGGAGGCGTTCAACGCATAGATCATAAGCCCGAGCTCAGTCCCCGTTTGCATTATATCATCAAGTCTCGCACAAGTATGAAGTGATACGTCTTGAGGAGGAGAACGTCTTCATGAACTATCGTTGGCACTCACATAACATCGTTATACTTGTGCTTTGGAATTCACTTGTAAACTCAACAAAAACAAACGAGGTAAAGTAGAAGAGGAAGACGAAAACGAAAGAAAATGAAAGTAAAGAAGAACATAAAAATGTTACCTTTTATTGCTTGAAACGATGGAAGAAAGGAGGACGGTACATCGGTGTCACTCTCAACATATTTCTCTCTCTCTTACTTACATGAATCATCATCTAACCTAAGCTTACATACAAGTTACATAAAAAGAAAAGAAAAAACTAAACTAAGAAATAGAAAACTTGGCTAAATCCTATCTCTGCATGGTCGTCCCATTTTCAGCGTAAAGACTGCGTTTTATAGGCAAAAACCCAACAACCAGGATCCCGGGGAGATCGGGGGAGCAAACGCTCCCCCTGACTCCCCAACCAAGCCACGAAAACGCGGCTTTGGCCGCGTTTCCGCGGCCAGAGTATGGCCAGGTGGCCACACCATGTTGGTGGGTTGTGTTGGCCCAAAGGCCTATCACCCTAGTTTTGATGATGATCAACTCATGAAGTTATGATTTCTAATGATCTTGTGGTTAATTAGTGACAGATTCTTTATCAAGATCTTAGTAGGTGCAAAGCTCAACAAAGGATAAATTGTCAAGATTTAGAGCTTGCATGATGTGATCCAAGGAGCTTTGGATCAAGCTTGGACCAAGTCAAGAAGATGAGAAGCCTTCAAGGGAAGACTTCAAGGAGTTGAAGACTTGTGTCTAGGTATAAGATTTGTATTTTGTTTAGTAAAAATGTAAAGGATAGATAGTTGGTGGATTGCTCAAGTCTATTTCACACACACACTCTTGATAGAACTCTTGATTTAATTGATTTCATAAAAAATTTCTTTTTAGAAAAGAATTTTTATTTAGTAAAAGATTTTCGTTGAGACAAAATATAAACTTTGGTTTTTGGTATTTCTATCATATATATCTTTTCAAACCATAACCAAGTTTAGAGCTTTATGATCAAAAACATAGATATTTTATTATGATTGTGTAGTGGGTCATATCCATACACACTATGCTTTATAAAGTTCAAAATATCTTGTTTTTGTATTTTGTGAAGTTATGGAAAAACAAGTCTTAGAAAGACATGTTTTTAGAACTATTTTTTAGATTTACTGTGAATTTATGGGATTTTTATTGAGTGAAAAGACCTATTTTCAAATCCCGTATCTGTGCAGAACTGTGCAAACTGTTTCAGGCTTCAGCGGTCGACCGGACCGGTCGACCGGGTCTGAAGTCGGTCGACCGGATCAGTCGACCGACGTGCACAGACGTGCACGCCTTGGTGCACTGGAGGACGGTCGACCGGGTCGGTCGACCGCTTCGGAGAGCTTTGCTCTCTGGAAATATCGGCCGACCGGTCCGGTCGACCGACAGAGAGTTTACTCTCTTCTCCAGGTGCGCGGTCGACCGGGCCGGTCGACCGGAGGCTGCAACGGTCGGATTTTTGACCGTTGCCGGTCGACCGGACCGGTCGACCGGAAGCTCTGACAGAGCCCCAACGGCTCTATTTTCTGATAGCCTATAAGAGGGGGTCTTGTCAACTGTTTTTTGAAGAAGATTTTGGAGACCTTTGAGCTAGTTTTTCTAACTGATTTCCGAAGTTCTCTCCACATAATTGAGTGCAAATACTTCCCATCTTAAAGGGAGTTTTTATCAAGAGAGTGTTTTAGTGATTCTTTGAGATTTTCACCATAGTCTTTCCTTGCTTTTCTCACACCACACTTGAGCTATCCATTGCTAGATATTCCTATAGGTGTGTTGTAGTGAGAGTGCTCTTTAGGTGATCAAGTGTTGTGATCATCAAAGAGATTTTCTTTGTTCTTTGAGGATACGGGCAAGTGTGCTCGTTGGTGGTTGAGTTCGGTTGTGAACTCTTTGGTTTGAGGTGCGGCCTCGGCGAGTCGGTGGACTTGCGTGTGTACGGGACTTGGGAGTCCGAGGGCTTGTAGGTGTTGCGGCACCGGGGAGAGATCCATTGGGATCTTGCATAATGGAAATCCTTCGTGTGTCGAAGGCGGGGATGTAGAGCAAGTGTGCTCGAACCTCGAAACATACCCTTGTGTTTGCGATTGCTCACTCTTGCTCTCTTTCTCACTTAGTCTCTTTTATATCTTGCATTACTTACATTGTCTTTACTTACATGCTTGATATACCCTTGTGCTCATAATTCCTATACTTGCTTGGGATTGTTATTAACACTAGTATTCAACCAAGAGAGCCAACGCGGCACCTCAACCCATTCAAGGGAATCTAGAGGAGTTTGTCCAGAGCCTCGCAAGGGGAATTCGGCAACACTCTTGTGTTATACATAAGTGTTCAATTAAAAGAAGTTTAATTTGGTCAACTTAGTTTAATTCCGCATTATTTGTTCATAAGTGACCATTAGATTAGCCATCACCTATTCACCCCCCTCTAGGTGAACTTACAGGTTGCCCTAGTTTCGCCCTCTGACTTTATCTGGAGTTGGTTTTTCAGTTTGAGCCCCGGATTCTGATGAAATGGCCTTGGATTCTTGGCTTTAACCGATCGATTCTGAGAGGATTCTTCTCAACCGGTTTTCAACCTCTTGATTTTGCCTTGATTTACTGAGTGCGAATTAATTCTGATTTAATTCAGAATTTTGGTGGGCTTTGGGCTCATTTCTCTTCATCTCCTTAAAGATTAGGCCTGCAAATAAATTAAACAATTAATTAGGACAATGTAGGCTTTTATTATATAATAAGTATGGAAATATGATACTAAATATGCAACATTAGTGACCAATCACACCCCCATACCTATCTTTTGCTCGTCCTCGAGCAAAACAACTAAACTATACTAAGGATTATTAGACCACTTTCGCAGGTCACGCGATTGCACTTAGCATGTGCAACAAGCCGTTAAACCTCTAGGTTTCCCTAGAGGACGAGTTTTGTCTCGTGAGGGTTTTCAGCGATTGCACCCACAAAATCCATAAAGAAAGGGAAATAAAGAGTTAGTATTTTCGAAAAGCATTTTGAAAGGAAAAATATTTGAAATATAATTGTAAGATCTAAGCAATCTATAAGTTATAGGAAAACTGAATTTTTCATTCCTAAACTTAGTCTCTATTCAAAAATTTGTTATCAATCAAAGTAAGGAGTCAAATTGTACTTCTCATCTAGTCTATTACTTTACCCTAAGTTATATGCACCTTGTGATTGTGAAAATTTTGACGAAGGGTTCATTAACTCTAACTCTTATGCCTTATTTATTTATATATATATATATATATTTTTTGGTGGTATTCTTAGTTCTATTAGGCTTTCTAATCTGCCCATGTAACGAGCCTTTAATCGATGACTCCCAAACCAGACGGTCTTAGGGCACCGGGTGAGAAAACACCCCAAGGACTTAAGAACTCGAGCAAATAAGGCCACAAAACTAAGTATTTTATTATATGGACCTCCTTTAGGCATGAATACTTATGCTTTATTAGGCACAAATACCCAGCTTAAACAAAGGTTATTTTATTTATTTTTTTTTCAAACTTATCTAATCATCTTTCGCGTAAATACTAAGGCTTGCTTAGGCCAAAGCACCTATCTAATCAATAATTAGATTTTCTTATTTCTTTCTTTTTCTTTTTTCTTTTTTATATATATTTTTTATAAGGCATAAGAATCTTTGTTTTTGAACCCTAAGTGTATAAGTGTATGAGGTGTGCATACTTCATCAAGGTAAAGATCAAGACTAAATTACTTTGACAAATTATCTTCCTAACCCTAAAAATCAAACAAATAATCTTATTTTGACCAAGTATAAGAAATCCTAATTTAGATTTTCCTATTCCTTAAAATTAACTTAATTTCTTATAAAAAATATGTCAAAATATTATTTCTATTTTCAAAAAGTTTTTAATAAAAAGAAAACCTAAGTTATGTTAGACCCTCCCCCACACCTATCTCATGCATTGTCCTCAATGTATGAATTAATGCATAGATGCATGAAAAAGAAGAAAGGGAAGGAAAGTGTTACCTTAACGTGGTGGTTCCGGTGGTGGTCTGATTGGTCCACGAAACGCGGCCCAATCGACTTTTCGTGGGATTCGGAGGAACCCACCAGAAATATCTTTAATATAACCCATTAGAAAGATAAATCCATGAAGAATTTTTATTATAAATTTAACCCCATCTAATTTTCAAATTCCATAATTAATTTCGGAGTCAAATTTGTCAACCACCTCGTCCCAGAATGGAGTATGAAAAGATAGAATGATTGACTTGGACTCAGAAAGTACAGGAACTAATACTGACTCAGGAAAGTGACTTAAGTCAAGTAAAGGTTCAGGAGTCGAGATTGGTTCAAGAAGCGGGTCCAAGTCAAGAAGTTGAAACTCAAGTCCACATGTATTTTCTAACAATGGGATGTGACTTAATATTGGTGATTCAAGTTCAAGAATGATAGGTGGGGGAATCTAAACTGATTCTAAAATATTACTCAAGTTTGTTAATAAAACAGGAGTCAATATTGATTCAGAAAGGTGAACTGGATCACAGATTTGAGAATCTAGGTCAAATATCTCATTGAGTTCAATATCATAAAAATGAGAACTTGCCAATTTGTCAATAGGATCTTCAAAAGTGTATAATTGTGAAGTTCAATATGATCCTCAAAGATGGTTGATTCAATTTCATTTTGAAGTGGTACAGGATCCAATGTTGACTCCGGGAAAAGATTGAAGTCAGGTGAAGATACCGGAGTCATTATTGAGTCAGAAAGAAGAATTGAATCACTAAGTTGGGGTTCAAGATCAGATTCATTCTCAAGTTCTATTTCAGGAAAGGAATAACATGCCAAACTGTCAATATCTTTTTCAAAATTTGGAGTTTAGGCAAGTTCAAATGGTTGTTCTGAAATAGAATCTTGATTTTCAAAACAACATGACTCTTTGGCTCTAACAGAATGGTAAGTGATATCAAAACGGTGGGAACGTAGAGATTCAACCATCATATCTATGTCAGGATTACGAGCGTTTTGAGCCTGAGTCATGGCTTCAAGCATCTTTTCAAAGTTGATATGCTCATTATTTTGATGAAAAGATGAAGTATTGTCTTGGAATTGGTGGTGAAATTGTGAGTCCATCAGATTTTGGGATTTGTGTTTGGACTCACGCATACTCATTTCCAAAATTGATAGTTTCCTATCTTGGACTGGTGGGACTGAGTATGAATCTTGAAAATATGGTGGACTAGGTGGAGAAGGAGGACAAGTTGGTTGAAAATTATGCTCGGGGGAGGTGAATCCCCACTGACTCGGTGAAGAGTTGAAATAATTATGGAAATTATAGTTATTAGATTGGGGGCATGGATTATATTGATTCAGATAAGACCAATCCGGCACACTAAGTTGGTTAAAGTCATGATATTCCGGGTTGGTAATATCCGAAAATTAACTCGGCGTGTAATATGGATTATTATTGAAGTTGGAAAAATTATTATTATAAGCCATATCACACAATGGAATACAAACAAAAAGAAAGAAAAAACAAGCAAAGAAGCAAACAAATAAAAGGAAAAAATTCTAACTAGGTTAGGGTAGACCTATGACCTAGACGACTCCTAACTGATTAGACTGTCCACGGGAGGTTTAATGCAGACTTTGACTACAAGCTAATCAGCCAGGTCAGGGAAAGGTTGGTGGGAGGTTTTCCGTCAAAGACGTTCCTTAATTAAATAACCACCAACCTTCGGGCTTTCGGCCCTCAATCCCTTTCCTAGACACTGATTTGGCAGGAGTCAAGTTCTAACACCTTTCCCCCTTAGGATAATCTCCTAATTGAGTCCGAGATGTCCCTAGGGCCAACGTCTACTCATTTTTAGTTAGGCTTGGGTTAGTGAGTGCTTGGAATCTGATTTTTGGGCTAAGGAAGGGTGATTAAATCCCCACCTTATCTTGTTAATGGGTGGTGCCCTTAAAATCAATTTGTGCAAGTGTACAAGATAAATAAGATTCACTTAAAGCGATATAAATCAACCAAGAAGTGAGTCCTATGCTACATGCAATGCATACGTACCTTGCTCCAGCACTCTTCAACAGTAAAAATAAATGAATTGAAAAGACATGTGCCTAAAATGCAAACGTCTAATCAATTTTTTATCTTTTCAACAAATGTTTTACTGTTGATTATTAGCAGGCTTATGTGATGGCATATAAGAAAATGTAAAGTTGCAGAAAACTACAATTTGCAAAGCAAGCAGCCCTACAAAAAGAACGTTAGTAGTCCACTCCTTTTTGCCGCATTTTCGCGGCGTTGGCCGCGGATCCGCGGCAAAGCAGAGGGCACTTGGTCTCTGCTTTCTAGAGCAGAGGCCCAAGGCCACTTATATGTTACTGCAACTTTAATTTCTTGCTTTGCTTGCCCTTTAACCTGCAACAGAGAAGAAAGGTCATTTTAGTTCTAAAAAATTTTCAAGAAAAATCAGATTTCAATAAAAACGTTACCCTCCCCGGCAACGGCGCCAAAATTTGATTGAGGCCAAACCTGCACATAAAATAAAGAATTTCAGATTTAGAATGAAGATGTGCAAGTGCTCAATTCTTACCGTTATAGCAAGTGGCTATGCGGGTCGTGATCCACAAGGAGGGTTTTGCGATAGAAGCGTTTACTTTTTTGTGTTGAAATCTTTATGAAAACCAAACGAGAGTTCTTCTCTGTTTTTAAGTTAAAAAAAAATGGAAAAGAATTATGTTAAAGTTAGAAGAAAATGAGAGATGAAGAAGGTGGAAAAAAAATCAGAAAATGGCGAAAGCGACTATGTACAAATGATTATTTACAAGGAAGTGAAAAGGAGTGGTGTTGGTGATTTAATTTACAGAAATGAAAGAAAAGAAAGAAAAGGAAGAAATACTTACCTAGATTGATTGATGACTTACCTGAAAACCTTTGCATGTTCTACCTTTGTTTAGGAGGCGTTCAACGCATAGATCATAAGCCCGAGCTCAGTCCCCGTTCACATTATATCATCAAGTCTCGCACAAGTATGAAGTGATACGTCTTGAGGAGGAGAACGTCTTCATGAACTATCGTTGGCACTCACATAACATCGTTATACTTGTGCTTTGGAATTCACTTGTAAACTCAACAAAAACAAATGAGGTAAAGTAGAAGAGGAAGACGAAAATGAAAGAAAATGAAAGTAAAGAAGAACATAAAAATGTTACCTTTTATTGCTTGAAACGATGGAAGAAAGGAGGAGGGTACATCGGTGTCACTCTTAACATATTCCTCTCTCTCTTACTTACATGAATCATAATCTAACCTAAGCTTACATACAAGTTACATAAAAAGAAAAGAAAAACCTAAACTAAGAAATGGAAAACTTGGCTAAATCCTATCTCTGCATGGTCGTCCCATTTTCAGCGTAAAGACTGCCTTTTTATAGGCAAAAACCCATCAACCAGGATCCCGGGGAGATCGGGGGAGCAAACGCTCCCCCTAACTCCCCAACCAAGCTGCGAAAATGTGGCTTTGGCCGCGTTTTCGCGGCCAGGGTGTGACCAGGTGGCCACACCCTGTTGGTGGGTTGCCCTGGTTTCGCCCTCTGACTTTATCTGGAGTTGGTTTTTCAGTTTGAGCCCCGGATTCTGACGAAATGGCCTTGGATTCTTGGCTTTAACTGATCGATTTGAGAGGATTCTTCTCAATCGATTTTCAACCTCTTGATTTTGCGCTGATTTACTGAGTGCGAATTAATTCTGATTTAATTCAGAATTTTGGTGGGCTTTGGGCTCATTTCTCTTCATCTCCTTAAAGATTGGGCCTGCAAATAAATTAAACAATTAATTAGGACAATGCAGGCTTTTATTCTATAATAAGTATGGAAATATGATACTAAATATGCAACATTAGTGACCAATCAACGATCTAATCCCTCTGTGGATACGTGACTTGTAGCCCTCTCCAGAGCCTCAAATCCAAATCCAATCCAAATTCTTAGCAGTTCAAGTTGTTTGAAGAAGGAGATAGAATCAGTTATCAGAGTCCCTATCTGAAAGCCAAATCTCTATTTAAACATGATGGTTACGGCTCGTGAGCATATTAACAAAATCTACAGTAGGATAGACCCCCCAAGATAAAGACGAACACACGTTCAATCAATTCAAATTAGGGTATTCGGCTCTAACCCCCTACAAGATAAGCGGTTAGGCTTGGATAGATGTTTAAACATAGCTAAACTCTATAACCATATCTAACAGTCTCTACTTGTATAAATAGTTGACCCCTTCCAATCTAAAAGTGTTCGCCCAAGGTTACAATCACCCAATTTTATGGTTTTGATGATAACAAAACTTATATAGTTATTTGTACTAATCAAGTTTAAGTGGTTAAGATTTTTTCAGGTATCTAAGGATTCAAGAGGTTTCTTCCTCTAAAGGAAGGTGTTGTGGACTCAATACGGGATTAAAACTCAGTACACTCAAACGATGCAAATGGAGAAGCCCGATTGAAGATCTTGTAGTCACTTAGACCCTTGTAATATTTTAGTATGTTAAAGAGTAGAATATGATCGAAGTGCCTAAGAAGTTATACATAAAAGTACACTTTTTAAAAATACAAGTTTTTGGTAGTATTGGTTTTGTTACATGCTTGATATTAATACATGTTTCATAATTTTTCAAATTTTTATATCAAGTTTAGAGCATGTATTTTCTCTCATATACTATGCTACATAGCCCTCAAACCAATACAAAATATTTTAAAAATTGTTTAAAGTTCAAAAATCTATATTCATTTTATTTCTGGCTAGAACGGTCGACCGGCTGGTCGACCGTATCTACTACAGGCCAAAACGGTCGACCGGGCGGTCGACCAGGACTTTTGGCCGTGTGCGTGCATGTCTGTGCACGTTTGTTGATTGACCGACTGCATGTGCCTTGCTCTCTGTTTGGGCCGGTCGACTGGGTGTTGGCCCAAAAGGTTACACTCTCCATTTGTTTAGAGTTTTGATGATAACAAAACAAAAAAGAGCTATTTGGTACTAATTAGTTTGTTTAAGATAAGTTTCAGGTTAGTACCATATTTGGAGGCCATTGCTTAGCTATTGCAGGAACTTCTAGGTTCATGAAGCAAAGAAGGCGTTTTGCACATCAAGAAAGGAACATAGAAGAGAAGGCTCTAGCAAGGCATTGCATGGCTCAAGGCTTCAAGATTGCTCAAGATATTTCTATAGATTTGTTTCTAGCTTTATAGTTTTGTTAAAGAATAGTGAATAGGTTTTGAAGCTCTATCACACACGTTTTTGCGCACATCTCATATTCAAATATATTTCCTATAATATGTACAAAAATAGTTTGTATACAATCTTCAGCCTACAAACTCATTTTTATCCATTATATATATATCTCTAGTCAAAACTATTTTGTTAAAAATAAATTTCTCCTCAAAATTCTGTTTTTGTTTTGGCTTTTGACCTGAGCCAGTCGACCGTCCGGTTGGCCGACCCTGTGTCAGGTCAATCCGGTCGGCCGACCCAGTCGACCGAGGTTCTGGCAGCAGTACGTATCCGTGTGCACGTTTCTCGGTCGACCGAGCGGTCGACCGAAACATGCCTGACTGACATACTTCTTCTCTCTGTATTTTTGGGTCGACCGGGCGGTTGACCGTCAGCCTGCAACGGCTCTTATTTTTGAAATTGCGGTCGACCGAGGTAGCCGTTTGAACAGTAACGGCTATCTCCTAAGCTGGTTTAATTTTTTATCTTTTTCTCACTTAAGTATATTTTAATGACATGTTTTGAATTTAATATCTTTTGATTAGCCTTAAGTGTGTTTTATCTCTAAACCCTAGCCCTCTCCTATAAAGAGGGGTGTTTGGGGAGAGGTTCACTTACCAATTTATTACAAGAAAAATTTGCAAAAGTTTCAAAAGTTTAAGGCATTCAAAAGAGCTTTGTTTCTTGGTTTTTGTGCTGAAATTCTCTCTCATTTTCTGAAGTGTTTTCAAGAACTCTCTGATTTCTTTTTCTTTTCTCCTTACACACAAGAGCTTCATTCCTACTCATTGTTCTCTAAGGACATTTGTAAGGGAAGAGAATTTTTGCAAGAGAGAGTTTGTGGTCTTTTGACTACTAAGAGATTGCTTGTACTTGAGATTATGGAGTTGGGTACTCCGGTGAATTTGTAACATCTTTGTGATAGTGGAAGTGGTTGGAATCCTTCTGGGGAAGGCGGGGAAGTAGAGCTGGGTGCTCGAACCTCGATAACAATTCTCGGTGTTTGTGTTTGGTTTACTTGCTCTTATTTCTTTCTCTATTTTCATTGCTCTTATTACTTGCTCTCTACATTCATTGCTAAATTCACTTGCTTTGTGAGATTGTTGCATCATAAAATTTAAATTGTGCATTGATTAGCATTATCACCTATTCACCCCCCCTCTAGGTGATTTTCAATTGGTATCAGAGCTTGGACTCTAGGTTTTGGCTTAACATCCATAGAGAGATCCTTAAAACTTGCTAATCAACATTTGCATTCTTTCATTCATTCACTAGTAAACATGGCCGATAACATCAAAACTCCTCCTAAATTTGATGGACTCAATTTCCCTATTTGGAAGGTTAGGATGATTATCTTTTTGCAATCCTTAGGTAGCTTAGTTGCTAAATCCTTGACCAAACCCTATGTTGTACCCGATAGTGATGAGAGCACTTGGACCGACTTCACCTTTAGAGAATATGAGGCTAACTCCAAGGCCCAAAACTCCCTATTAACCGCCTTGAATGAGGATGACCTTACACGGGTAATTCATTGCCAATCCGCCTATGAGATTTGGCAACATTTATTGGTCACACACGAGGGGACTTCACAAGTTAAGAGAGCTAAGATAGATCTCTTAAGGTCCCAATATGAATCCTTTAAAATGATTGATGAAGAATCTATTGATTGTATGATTACTAGATTTACTAAAATCACCAATGCTGTTTCTTCTTTAGGTGATGACATCTCCAATGACCAAAAGGTGTGAAAAGTGATTCGGGCACTTCCTACATCATGGGAGATCAAGGCCACCACCTTGAAAGAATTGAACGACAAGGATGAGATGGACCTAATTAGTCTCATTGGGAACTTAAAGACCCATGAGATGGAAAAGAAAGCAAGAGAAGAGGCCGCTCCACTAAAGAAGAAATCCATAGCCTTCAAGTCTTCATCCACTCTTGAAGACGATGAAGAAGATGAAGAAGAAGATGAGGAGCTATCACTACTTGTTCGCAATGTGAAGAGAATGTACTAGAGGAACAAGCTCAACTTCCGAAGGAAATTTGAAGGCAAAGAGAAGAGAAGAATTATATGCTACAATTGCCGAAAGCCCGGACATATCATGGCCGATTGCCCGGAGTTCAAGAAGAAGATGACTTCCTCCTTTAAGCCAAAGAAGCCGGAAGAAAAGAAAGCATACAAAGCTACTTGGGATTCAGAAAGCGAGTCCGAAGAAGAGGTGATACGACAAACATGTGTTTCATAGCAAACACACCAAAAGTAACCCCTCAACCTTTTGATGAAGAAGAAGATGAATTAAGTAAAGAAGATCTTGTACATGCTTTTGTTGAACTCTCCGAAACTTATGATAATAAAAAGATAAAATGCTCTAAATTAGAAAAGGAGGTTGCTTTTCTTAAAAATCAACTTGCTATTGTTTCTAAAGAAAAAGAAGAAATTTCTTCAAATCTCATTTCTACCCAAAATGAATTTAGTGCTTACAAAGTTACTTGTAAAGCAAAGTTTCCTAAGATTGATGAAAAAGAAATTTCTTATTTAAAAACTAGAATTGTTGATTTTGAAAAGACTTTAAAGGATTGTGCTTTTAACACTAAGAAACTTGAAGAAATGTTTTCTAAAAAACACACCTCTCATGCTAAAGATTCACATGTTAAGATTCCTCATGCTCACACTACACATAACACTTCTCTTGCTAAATCTTTTCATGCTCACAATTCTCATGCTCACAAATCACACACTCACTATGCTTTTAAATATGGTAGAGTATATAGATGCACATATTGTGGTAAGAATGGACATTTGGCTAAATTTTGTTATGACCAAGTAAATAGATCAAATAATCTTGTTTGGGTTCATGGAACTAACTCTTTAGGACCCAAGAAAATGTGGGTACCAAAATCAAGTCCTAAATTATTTGATGTAGGTACACACCAAGGCTCCAAGACGTAGGGAGCGGTGGTATCTTGATAGTGGTTGTTCAAGACACATGACGTGGGACATCAATAACTTTACAACCCTATCAAGGTACGAGGAAGGTGGCTCCGTCACCTTCGGGGATGACTCCAAAGGCACTATCATCGGTATAGGTAACATTCAAATTGGTGCATCTCCCATTATAGAAAATGTTGTACTTGTTAATGGTTTGAAGCATAATTTGCTTAGCATTAGTCAATTTTGTGACCGAGGACTTAAGGTTGTTTTTGATGATTCTTCTTGCAAAATCTTTGATGTTAAAACCAATGATTGTATTCTCACCGGTTTTCGTGATGATAATGTTTATATCATTGACATGCTTAATGTGGAATGTTTTACTAAATGCTTAAATGCTTTTGATGAAAATTCTTGGCTTTAGCATAGAAGATTAGGACATGCATCTTTTGACCATCTTTCTAGGATTAATTCAAAGGAATTGGTGAAAGGTATTCCTTACTTAAAGTTTGAGAAAGACCGCATTTGTGGTGCGTGCCAACTTGGGAAACAAACCAAGTCTTCCTTCAAACCAATCAAGGATATCATGTCAACTAGGCCTTTAGAATTAATTCATATGGATCTTTTTGGACCTACTAAAACTAAGAGCTTAAATGGTAGTAGATTTGCATTTATTTTAGTTGATGATTTTTCCCGTTTCACTTGGGTTTTCTTCTTGGAACACAAAGATCAAGCTTTTTCTCATTTTAAGATTTTTCAAAAAAGAGTTGAAAAAGAAAAGGGTTTTTCGATTTTGAGAATAAGGAGTGATAGAGGTGGTGAGTTTGTTAACCAACTCTTCATGACTTATTGTGATGAAAAGGGAATTAAGCATGAAATGTCTTGTCCTAGAACTCCACAACAAAATGGAGTTGTAGAAAGGAAAAATAGAACACTTCAAGAGATGGCTAGGACAATGATAAGTGAGTATGACCTCCTTCAATATCTATGGGCCGAGGCCGTAAACACCGCATGCTATATTTCAAATCGTATTTATTTATGTAAAAATTCTTCCAAAATATCTTTTGAAATGTATCATTCTAGAAAACCTAATGTTGCATATTTCAAAGTTTTTGGATGCAAGTGTTTTGTTTTGAATATTAAAGATAACTTGATGCTAAGGCTTATGAAGCAATCTTTGTTGGATATTCTACTACTAGCAAAACTTATAGAGTATTCAATAGATCTTCACTTACCGTTGAAGAATCCATGCATGTTAAGTTTGAAGAATCTAATGTGGTTGTTGAGAATGTTGTAGAGATTGACCCATTAGGTGAAGACATGGAGAGACTATCCTTGAAGGACTCACCCGCTCAAGAAGAAAAGCAAGAATCCATTGGTGATGTTCAAGAGGATAAAGAGGAAAGCTCTCAACCGCTTCCTAAAGCTTGGAGATATGCCACAAATCATCCCAAGGAGCTCATCTTAGGTGATGCATCTAAAGGGGTAACAACTCGCTCCAAACTCCATAACATATGTGGTAACTTTGCTTTCATTTCTCATTTTGAACCCAAAAGTATCCTCGAAGCCGAGGCGGACTCATATTGGTTGCTAGCCATGCAAGAGGAACTCAATCAATTTAAGCGCAACCAAGTTTGGCACCTTGTTCCTAGGCCCCACGATAGACCAATAATTGGTACTAAGTGGATCTTTAGAAACAAGATAGATGAGTTCGGTAATGTCATTGAGAATAAAGCTAGGTTAGTGGCCCAAGGTTACACTCAAGTTGAAGGAATTGACTTTGAGGAGACCTTTGCACCCGTAGCACGGCTAGAAGCCATACGGATGACACTAGCTTTTGCATCTTTTAAAAATTTTAAACTTTTTCAAATGGATGTGAAAAGTGCATTTTTGAATGGTTTTATAAATGAAGAAGTTTATGTTGAACAACCTCCCGGTTTTGTTGATCATGTTCATCCTAATTTTGTTTTTAAACTTGATAAAGCTTTGTATGGATTGAAACAAGCTCCAAGAGCTTGGTATGAAAGGCTTTCTAGTTTTCTCATTTCAAATGATTTTATTAAAGGCAAAGTAGATACAACACTATTCACTAAGCATGTTGATAATGACATTTTAATTGTGCAAATTTATGTTGATGATATAATTTTTGGTTCTACTAATGAGTTTTTATGCAAGGAATTTGAAAAGGTTATGCAATGTGAATTTGAAATGTCTTCAATGGGTGAGCTTAATTTCTTTCTTGGACTCCAAATCAAGCAATTGTAAGATGGGAACTTCATATGCCAAGCCAAATACGCAAAGGAACTCGTAAAGAAGTTTGGACTTGAAGACTCTAAAGTTTCCAACACTCCCATGGCAACTACAACCAAGCTTGATAAGGATGACCAAGGTAAAAATGTTGATATTAAATTGTTTAGAAGCATGGAGGTAGTCTTTTATATTTGACGGCAAGTAGGCCGGACATCATGTTTAGTGTGTGTCTTTGTGCTAGATTTCAATCGTGTCCTAAGGAGTCCCATCTTATTGCGGTAAAACGCATTATTCGTTATATTAAGGGAACAATTGGAATGGGTCTATGGTATCCGAAAATCGGAGATTTCTCAATGACGAGTTATTCGGATGCCGACTATGCGGGTTGTAGAGTAGATAGAAAGAGTACTAGTGGGACATGTCAATTTCTTGGTAATTGTCTTGTTTCATGGTCCTCTAGGAAACAAAATTCCGTAGCTCTCTCAACCGCCGAGGCGGAGTATGTTGCCGCGGGGGCTTGTTGTGCACAAGTCCTTTGGATGAAACATACTCTCCTTGATTATGATTTGCATTATAACCATATAAAAATATTTTGTGATAATACTAGTACTATACATATGACAAAGAATGCAAATCAACATAGTAAGACCAAGCACATTGAGATTAGATATCACTTTCTTAGAGATCATTTTGAGAAACGAGATATAGATATTGATTATGTTTCTATGGATTTGCAACTAGCCGATATTTTCACTAAACCACTTGATTTTGCTAGGTTTTCTTTCATTTGTGGTGAACTTAATGTTTGTGTTATTGAATAAAAATGTTTTCTTAACCCTTTTTGATGTATGACAAAAAGGGGGAGAATGAGTTTATGTATGGAAATATGAGTCTTTGGTTCCATATGAGTTTATATATGTTTTTAGCTTTTGATGTGTTTTTGATGTTCTTGATGTGTTTTCATGAATTCTTGTAATTTGAGTTTAAGTGTATTGCAAGTGTTTTATATCTCATGGTTGCAAGTGTTTTATATCTCATGGTGTTTCATGGTTTTTGGTTTCATGATGTTTACTTGCAAATTACAAATTACATTATTTTTCTTTGTTTAATATAGCATAATTTGAGGGGGAGCTTTCTCCTCCCCTATATTTTTGTTTATAGCCTATTTGTTTTGTCATCATCAAAAAGGGGGAGATTGTTGGCCCAAAAGGTTACACTCTCCATTTGTTTAGAGTTTTGATGATAACAAAATAAATAAGAGCTATTTGGTACTAATTAGTTTGTTTAAGATAAGTTTCAGGTTAGTACCATATTTGGAAGCCATTGCTTAGCTATTGCAAGAACTTCTAGGTTCATGAAGTAAAGAAGGCGTTTTGCACATCAAGGAAGGAACATAGAAGAGAAGGCTCTAGCAAGGCATTGCATGGCTCAAGGCTTCAAGATTGCTCAAGATATTTCTATAGATTTATTTCTAGCTTTATAGTTTTGTTAAAGAATAGTGAATAGGTTTCGAAGCTCTATCACACACGTTTTTGCGCACATCTCATATTCAAATATATTTCCTATAATACGTACAAAAATAGTTTGTATACAATCCTCAGCCTACAAACTCATTTTTATCCATTATATATATATCTCTATTCAAAACTATTTTGTTAAAAATAGATTTCTCCTCAAAATTCTGTTTTTGTTTTGGCTTTTGACCTGAGCCGGTCGACCGTCCGGTCAGCCGACCCTGTGCCAGGTCAATCCGGTCGGCCGACCCAGTCGACCGAGGTTCTGGCAGCAGTACGTATCCGTGTGCACGTTTCTCGGTCGACCGAGCGGTCGACCGAAACATGCCTGACTGACAGACTTCTGCTCTCTGTATTTTTGGATCGACCAGGCGGTCGACCGTCAGCCTGCAATGGCTCTTATTTTTGAAATAGCGGCCGTTTGAATAGTAACGGCTATCTCCTAAGCTGGTTTAATTTTTTGTCTTTTTCTCACTTAAGTATATTTTAATGACATGTTTTGAATTTAATATCTTTTTATTAGCCTTAAGTGTGTTTTATCTCTAAACCCTAGCCCTCTCCTATAAATAGGGGTGCTTGGGGAGAGGTTCACTTACCAATTTATTACAAGAAAAATTTGCAAAAGTTTCAAAAGTTTAAGGCATTCAAAAGAGCTTTGTTTCTTGGTTTTTGTGCTGAAATTCTCTCTCATTTTCTGAAGTATTTTCAAGAACTCTCTGATTTCTTTTTCTTTTCTCCTTACACACAAGAGCTTCATTCCTACTCATTGTTCTCTAAGGACCTTTGTAAGGGAAGAGAATTTTTGCAAGAGAGAGTTTGTGGTCTTTTGACTACTAAGAGATAGCTTGTACTTGAGATTGTGGAGTTGGGTACTCCGGTGAATTTGTAACATCTTTCTGATAGTGGAAGTGGTTGGAATCCTTCTGGGGAAGGCGGGGAAGTAGAGCTGGGTGCTCGAACCTTGATAACAATTCTCGGTGTTTGCGTTTGGTTTACTTGCTCTTATTTCTTTGGTTAAGGCATAGAATAGAGCATTCATCGCTTTGGCATCAAGGTTCGCATTCTTCTTTTGGTCACACTCCAAGCATTGTAGTTGGTTGTTGGTTTGGTGTATGATGTTTCAACGATATTCCAAAGTTCGTAGTTGAGCGATTGCAAGTAGATCTTCATTCTACACTTCCAATAGTTGTAGTTGGATCCGTCAAATAGCGGTGGACGTTGTGTAGAATGTCCTTCTTTGAATTGGGATGATGAAAACTTCGTTGCCATCCTTGTTGTTGACTAGGTACCAAATGTAAGACCCGCTCTGATACCAAATGTAGGACCTCGCTCTGATACCAATTGTTGGTCCCGAGATGATGCCAAATGCGGAACTTTCTCTGTTGGCACTTATGGATCTAAATTACAAAGTCAACACAAATACTAAACAAAGAAGGATTAAAATTAAACAAATAAATAACTTGCAATAAAGGAAATCAAATCTCAGAAAAGTTTAGACAAACCCAAACACGAGAGATTTATCCTGGTTCGGTCCTCGTGACCTACATCCAGTCCCCAAGCCACCCGCTTGAGATTTTCCTTTATCCTTGATTTTGTACACCCAAAATCACAACCATGCACATCACTTGACAAATCCCCTTTGCCAAATGTGTACACCTTCTCTTCCACCAAGAGAACAAACTCCACCTTGTACAACTGCTTCTACACCAAGAAGACACCCGTGTACAATGATTGCTTTGAGTATTACAACACTTTCCTATAAACCTTGGTACTGTGTATGAACGTGGACAAGGTCTAGTATAGGAGACAAACTTCAGAGAACTTCACAAAGGAATTGAATTTTGGTGAAGAACAGAAGTTGGAATCAGTTTTCAGGTTTGGCAGAATTTTGATCTTAGAAAACTGAAGATTAGGATTGGTATTTGGCCTTTGGATTAACCAACCTTTATATAGCTGTACACTAGGGGTAGTTAGGGTAGTTAATAGGTGCCTTTTGAATGTTCAAACGTTGGGAAATGTTGCACAAAAGACCAAATAATAGAAACTGTCCAACAGTCAGAAACTGCCTATAGTCGACTTGCCTTTTGAATTAGTCGACTATACAAGACAAGTTTCCAAATGTTAGTCGACTATGTTTGACTATAAGTCGACTATGTCAAGATAAGCTCGAGTGACAGGTTTCTGAATAACTGAATCAAGTGACTGCAACTACTTTATAAGTCGACTGGATCATGGATTAGTCGACTAGGGGCATAGGATTAGTCGACTACAAGGTCTATTAGTCGACTAGGTTTGTCTGTCAAGTCGACTAATGGACAAACAGAGAGTTGGGTATATTTTGGACACATGACTAGTCGACTAGGGGGTTTGGGTTAGTCGACTACCAAGTGTATTAGTCGACTAACAGAGACTATAAGTCGACTAATGGTCAATGATATGTGTGTGTATCAAGGCTTTTGACATGCTATTTCACAATTACAAACCACATCATATCAACTCTCTTTGGGACATCTTGGATCATGAAGAACTCTTGATTCGTCGTGTGTTAGAGCTCCAAATGAAATGCTTCACAAAAGTCTTCATCAAAACAAGTTCCAACGGGATGTATTTGCAAAGTGGGAAGTATTCGACCTCGAATTGTTTTTGATTTACATAAGTCTCTCCACGTCACATAAATTCATTTTGTGTAATTCTCCCCACGGTACTGTTTCTTGCCGTTTCTCAATCTTCTATAAACTCACTTGGGCCCTACCTCCCCCTACTTTCTTACTCTTTTGCTAATCCCTATCATTTCTATGTGAAGTAAAAAGAAAAAGAGAGAAGAGACTTAAAATTGCCTACACGTGCATCACACATGTCATATACCAGTATATACATAAATACACATACATACACTGATTAGTCTCTAATTTTGCATAATTTGTATCACATCTTCACATTGATTTCATATTAAATTATGCTAATAAAGCTTTTCTTGCTTGATTCTAGGTCTATGGTGTGCAATGAAAAAGAAGACCCTAAATCACCATTTAATTGGTGATTAAAGGCCTATTAAGATAGCCATTGACCTAGAGAGCTGATTCTGTCAAAACCAGGGGCTCCAAAATCAAAACCGGGCACAGAAGCTGACAGGGGACAGACGGGACCGCGCGTGGCTCGAAGCGCCGCGCGCGGCCCCAGTATGGCCGTGGCCGCGACCGCGTTTTGGGCCAGGGCCTGTCCCCTGGCCCCCCTCTTCCCTGGTGGCTATAAATACCCCCCTGGGGTTTCAGAGCAAGGATATACAGAGTTTAGGGTAGTTTTTCATTCCATGTTGTAGTTTAGTTTAGGTTAGGTTAGTTCTTCTTCTTCCTCTTTATATTTTCTATTTATTTTAGATCTTGTATTAGGAGAAAGAGTGATACATGAGTGGAATGCAGGAGTGCTTGTAATAGAAGGTGACAAGCTATGAAAGGTGCTCTCTTTACCTCTCTTTGTTTTCTATCTAACTTCTTTTACATGTTTAGCTAGTTTTTCTCTCATGGCAACTAACTACTAACCACCAACTAGTCTAATTTCTTTGATGATAATCCACATGAATCTAATAGCCTCTACTTGGCCTTGCTCTTACAAGAGCCATTGATGGCTCATGATGATGGATCTAACACTCAAACTTCCTAACTCTCTAACAAGCTAACATTACTTTACTTCATGCTTGATCTTATTGGGTTTTGATGATTTAAGTGTAGCTTGCACTTGTTTGTTAAGTTGGGTCATGATGAGTTACATATGGGTCATGCTTTGAATGCTCTTGAACCAAGGACTAGTGATGGCCAATGATACATGTGAGGTAACTATCACTAAGAGGTTAGCGTGTTGGTGGAGTCATTAGTAGTTTGTGCCATGAGTTTTCTTTTTTTTTCACTTTATTTTAAGAATACAACAAAAACCACAAATACATTCTTTTCAATGTTTTCCACTTCTTTGTATTTCACCGTACCTCTCTTTTCATTCTTTGCTTTCTTTTCTTTTGATTCTTTAAAACTTTGAAGAACTTTTAACATACACGTGAATCAACCGGTAAAGCTTCTATCGCCTCCCGTCCTTGTGGATTCGACTCGTTTTAGCCTCTATGCTATAACGGAAGTATCGAGGAAGCCAAAGCACACACACTTAAATCTTGATTTCAAAACATACACTTTTTGTGCGCGGTTTTATCTCGATCAAATTTTGGCGCCGTTGCCGGTATGGGAACGGTTTGATTTCACATTTTTGTTAACTTTTCTTCTTTGTTTTTTGGTGTGCAGGTTAAAGTTTTAGCATTTCTGAAGTCCACACTTGCTCAAGTGTGGTTGGGTAATTCTTGTATATTTTTATATTCTGCTGCTAATTTTTGTTTATATTACCTGTGCATTGTAAATAATTGTAAGAACTAAAATACAGAAATTGGGTGCTTTAAAACGGTTTAGACATTTGCATCTAGGCACGTATCAATTTTTATTCCAATATACTGTATTTTATTCTTATGTTGTTGTGATGCTGATAGGAGGTGTACATATTGCATTGCATATAATTAGGACAAACACTTCAGTGATTTACTCGTTTTTTGTGTTCATCTTATCTACATTGCACACTTGCACAAATTAAACTTAAGGGCAACACCAATACAACATAAGGTGGGGAAGTTATTATCCTCCTTTAGCCCAAAAAATCACCTCCCCACTCACACAACCCAAGCCTAATAAAAATTGCTAGACGTTGGCCCCTAGGGACATCTCGGACTCATTTAGAAGATTGACCTAAGGGAGAAGTTGTTAGAATTTGACTCTTGCTAAATCGGTGTCTAAGGTTGGGGATTGAGAGGCGAAACCTCGAAGAACGGTGTTTGGCATAATTAGGCCCGTTGCTCCGGTACGGATACCTCCCACTGATCTTACCCCTACCTGGCTGATTAACTTGTGGTCAAATTCTGACAATATACCCCCCGTGGACAGTCTAACCAGTTAGGAGTCGTCTAGGTCTAAGTCAACCCAAGCATATGCTTGTTTTCTTTTTCTTTTTCTTTGTTTGTTTGTTTATTTGTTTGTTTTCTTTTTTGTATATTGTGATATGAATTTTAATAACAACAATTCTTTCAATTATGATATGAATCCATATTTCACTCTGACCTCATTTGACTTGGATAACTCTGACCCAGCTATGTACAACATAAACCAACCATATATGCCGGGTTGGGATTATTCGAATCAATATGACCCATATCCCCAACCATATGACCATAATTTTCAAAATAATTTCAACTCTTCACAGAGTTTATGGGGATTCACCTACCTCGAGTCAAATTTTCAACCATCTTGTCCACACTTTTCACAATATTTTTTTCCCAATTTTGATTCATATACTCCTTTTCCTGAACCACCAATTGAAGAAAAATCATCATTGGAAAGGAGTTTGGAAGAAGCAATAGAGGCCCAAAAACAATTTGAAAATAATATGGCCTCATCATGTCCACAAAATTTTCAAAATTCATGTAGTTCTTTCCCAGAACAACTCAAAGGAAAATCATTGTGGGAAAAAAACTATAGAATTCGTGCAAGAGACCGAGCACATAATGCAAAATATGATTGACTTCC
This sequence comes from Agave tequilana, assembly GCA_038442645.1. NCBI lineage: Eukaryota > Viridiplantae > Streptophyta > Magnoliopsida > Asparagales > Asparagaceae > Agave > Agave tequilana. The sequence goes on along the minus strand of JAVJIF010000528.1, from coordinate 28,007 downwards.
CGTGTCCATCAAATGTTCAAGAATCTTGCCATGTTGGAAATCCAGTTTCAATTTCATCATATCAACCTAAACTTGACCAACACCCAATTCCTGATACTTTGACAAGTTATCCATTTACTGAAATTGAACTTGAAGATGAATGTGAACCTGAGCTTCAAGTTAGCGATTCGAGTCTGTTCACTGAATCACTATCAACTTCTGTAGTGTAACCTAAACTAAGTAACATTCTTGAGCCAGTTTTGATTCCCATCATTCCTGAACTTGACTCGATCATTTCACCCATTCACATTTCTTCTGTGGACAAAAATCAAGATTCAATGTCATTACATCCATTTGAACTTGCCCAAAATCTTGAACACCACCTTGACATTTTGGCAAGTTATCCTTTTCTCGAAATTGAACTAGAACTTGAAAGTGATCCTGATGTTAGTGATCCCATTTCACTTTTGATTCAATAATGACTCCGGTATCTTTACCAGATTTTTCTCTATTCCGGAGTCAACATTGAATCATGTCCCAGTACACCGTGAAATGGAATCACCAATCTTTTATGATCACACTTCATTGTTGGGGAAAGTGTGTGAATATCACTTCTTTGGTTTGGACCCTGTTTTTGAACCAATTTCGACTCTCATTGTTGACTCTCGGCTTGATCTGAGTCAAATTCCGAGTCGGTATCGGTTTTTATTCCTGATCCCTTTGAGTCTAAATCCATCATCTTCCAAAATCACACTTCATTGTTGGACAAGAATGTCGACAAAAATGACTCAATAATTATTTTTGAAAATTAGAAATTAGATGGGGATAATTTTTTAAATAAGATCATTCATTCAATCAACATTTTATTGGGTCATATTAAAGAGGTCATTGGTGGGTTCCTGCACGATCCACGCTATTTTGATTTGGGAGCAACGCTTGGCCCAATCAGACCATCACCGGAGCCACCCCCTTGAAGTAATCTTCCTTCCCTCTCCATTTGTTCATGTATTTACACATTCACGATGCATTGAGGACAATGCCTGAGATAAGTGTGGGGGAGGGTTTACTAACATAGGTTAGGTAGTTTTAAATTTTCTTTCTTTTATATTTCTTTTTAATTTAAAAAAAAATCTTTTTCTCTTTTTACAAAACTTTTTGAAACAAGATAAATAGTTTGATTTATTTTTAAGAAAATTAAGATTATCTTAGGAATGAGGAAATCCTAAAATTATGAAATTTTAAACCCAGTCAAAATAATAAATCTTGTTTAAATTTTAGGATAAGAAACTAAAATTGAAAAGATAATTTAATCCTGAATTTTTTGCCTTAGATTTATGCACTCCGCACTTACACAATTTTTGGGATTGAAACAAAGACTGAAAATGTCATAAAACTATATATTCAAAAAAATTATGATAAATAAAAACCACTTTTTGAAATTGAGTAATTATGCCTCAGGAAGCATGATTATTCACACCTAAAATGGTGGATAAAAATAAAATAATCCCCTTTAGTTTTATGGCCTTGTTTACTCAAGTCCTTAAGTCCGAGGGATGTTTTCTCATCTGGTGCCCTAAGACCATCTGGTTTGGGAGTCACCGGCTAAAGGCTCACTACCCGAGTAAATAAGAAAGTCTAAGAAAACTAAGAGAAGAAAAAGGAAAAAATAATATATATATAATATATATAAACAAATGGTATGAAAGTTAAAGTCGATATCCCAAAAAGCTTCACAGTTCACTAAGTGCATATTTTTTCTAAGAGTTTTATGAAAGATCAAAAAGTCAATTCAATTTTAAATTCTTACATTCAATTTATAACAAGATTTTTTTTTCATTTTGACTTAGTTTAAGAAAGAACAATTTTTGGTTAACCTCTGACCTTTTATCACTTATATTTTCACAAAAATACTTCAACACTTTTATCTATTTCAAAATGTGTTTTAAAAAATACTAACAATTGATTTCTTTCTTTATGGATTTTGTGGGTGTAATCCGCTGAAAACCCTCAGGAGACAAAACTCCTCCTCTAGGGAAATAGAGGTTTAACGGCTTGTTGCACATGCTCAGTGTAATCGCGTCACCTACGAAAATGGTGTAATAATTTCTTAGTTTTTTGTTTTGCTCCAGACGAGCAAAAAATAAGTGTGGGGTGTGATTAGTCTCTAATTTTGCATAATTTGTATCACATCTTCACATTGATTTCATATTAAATTCTGCTAATAAAGCTTTGCTTGCTTGATTCTAGGTCCATGGTGTGCAATGAAGAAGAAGACCCTAAATCACCATTTAATTGGTGATTAAAGGCATAGAGAGCTGATTAACCTAGAGAGCTGATTCTGTCAAAATCAGGGGCTGCAAAACCAAAACCGGGCACAGAAGCTGAAAGGGGACAGACGGGACCGCGCGCCTCGAAGCGTCGCGCGCGCGGCCCCAGTATCGCCGCGACCGCGTTTTGGGCCAGGGCCTGTCCCCTGGCCCCCCTCTTCCCTAGTGGCTATAAATACCCCCCATGGGGTTTCAGAGTAAGGATATAAAGAGTTTAGGGTAGTTTTTCATTCCATGTTGTAGTTTAGTTTAGGTTAGGTTAGTTCTTCTTCTTCCTCTTTGTATTTTTCATTTATTTTAGATCTTGTATTAGGAAAAAGAGTGATACATGAGTGGAATGCAAGAGTGCTTGTAATAGAAGGTGACAAGCTATGAAAGGTACTCTCTTTACCTCTCTTTATTTTCTATCTAACTTCTTTTACATGTTTAGCTAGTTTTTCTCTCATGGTAACTAGCTACTATCCACCAACTAGTCAAATTTCTTTGATGATAATCCACATGAATCTAATAGCCTCTACTTGGCCTTGCTCTTGCAAGAGCCATTGATGGCTCATGATGATGGATCTAACACTCTAACTACCTAACTCTCTAACAAGCTAACATTACTTTACTTCATGCTTGCTCTTATTGGGTTTTGATGATTTAAGTATACCTTGCACTTGTTTGTTAAGTTGGGTTGTGATGAGTTGCATATGGGTCATGCTTTGAATTGCTCTTGAACCAAGGACTAGTGATGGCCAATGATACATGTGAGGCAACTATCACTAAGAGATTAGCGTGTTGGTGGAGTCATTAGTAGTTAGTGCCATGAGTTTTCTTTCTTTTTCACTTTATTTTAAGAATACAACAAAAACCACAAATACATTCTTTTCAATGTTTCCCACTTCTTTGTATTTCACCGTACCTATCTTTTCATTCTTTGCTTTCTTTTCTTTTGATTCTTTAAAACTTTGAAGAACTTTTAACATACATGTGAATCAACCGGTAAAGCTTCTATCGCCTCCCGTTCTTGTGGATTCGACTCGTTTTAGCCTCTATGCTATAACGGAAGTATCGAGGAAGCCAAAACACACACACTTAAATCTTGATTTCAAAACATACACTTTTTGTGCACAGTTTTACCTCGATCACACACACACATATATATTTGAAAGGTAAGTATAAGTTTTATTGATAACTGAATAATATTGCAAAGAATACAATGTGGCTAGGCTACTCTGTGATTTCTAATCTTGGATAGCAATATATATGTGTGTGTGTGTGTATGTGTATAGATAAAATAATAGTGGAGGCTTGCACTGAGGAGTTTGGATTGTGAAAATGGCAGAGTGGCATTCTTCATGCTAAAAGGTATTGTTTTTCTGCCAAAGATTATATCTTATATACTTTATAGATTTTTAATGCCAAGTATTGCTATTTTGCAATAGACCTGCTTTCTTTGTTAATTTTTTTCTGCTAGATAAATACTTGCATGCATTACTCACAGGTGCAAAAAGTGATTCTTTGGTCGTTGAGCCTATCATGCACAAAGTTTCAAGTTCAATATGTTGACTGATCTTCAAGCAAATTGCAAAATATAAATATTATATTAATAAATAATAAATGCTTCAATTATTGGGTCCACAAGCTAAGCTTTATCATTACAAGAATCTTGGCATTTTCAAGAAAATCTCTGCACTTGCAGTTAGAAGTTTCGCCGACAGTGATAAAGAGTAGAATATTTCTCTCTCGTGATTTTCCCTTTCGGGTTTTCACGTTAAATCTTTGTGTGTTTGCTGTGATTGCTCGTTTGTGCATGTCTTTACATTTTGGTGCACGAGAATTTTCCACCGCAATAGTCTAAGATCATACCTTTCCTTCAATAATACCTAAATTTATTATTGTACTTTAAAGCCATTCCTTACACGATAAATGTGTGTTTTCTCATGCATGACAAGTGTCTAGTTAGATACATGATCTGTCTAAGATCACACCTCACACTTTTAATTGCACCCAATTAAATTACTACACCCAACTAAATTATTGTACAGAAGTGCACAAATTGCTGTGTTGTACATTATATGTCTAAGACTATATACATTAAAATCCTTTTTTTGTGTAACTAGCTTTTCCATGATGTATATGACTACTTATGCTCATCAAGTTTTATAGTCTCATTTGTAACTATTAGATCTAATGATTATTCCATTAAAGATCCACGCATAAACTAAAAACCTCTTTTTCAAGATCAAAAGGAAGGAGGGTTCAGGCATACCTGACTCCATCATGAAAGGAATGCTGAAGGTTGCACGATCTTGAGGATGCCGGAGCTTGGGGAGAGGAATATTGTCTCTAGCCATTAAGTTTTCTTCTTGATTTTTAGAGGATATGAGAGGACTCCAAGAGAGATTAGGTCTAGTGATGGAGAGAGAATCCAATCCATAATATTTATAGGCTCAAGGTAATACTAGTTCAAATCATCATAGATCGAAGCCCTTGATTTATTTCACGCATTCTACACGTGTAGATGAGATCCACATTATAAATTTATTTACACCAATGGCTAAGTGTAATTGAAATGAGTTTAGACCCAAATTATTACGCTTGATCAATTTTTTATTAGGCCAAACAACATAGGTTTATAGAGACAGGTGTATAAATCCAATTATACTTGTGTAAACTCAAATTAATTTAGACTCTAATCCAAATAAGTATAACAATCTCCCACTTGGGCCAATCAAGTTATACTAGAATAATATTATACACAACTTTATGGTGCCAAAATTTTAACCGTCAATAAATAACGTATCAAAATAATCTGCCACCGAACATGGCGGTCGTTGTCTCCTATATAACCAGGGTGGGATCTTTCACAGCACAAGTTTTAGAACCCTTAGTGACATAGATCAAATGTGGACGTGTGACATGAAAATATTCTCTGATTAAATAAGTACAATTCCAACTGGTTTCTACTTTATGACTCCAATGAACCAACTTTATGACTCCAACGAGCCTAATTGTCAATACAACAAACTCAAACGCGCAAAAGTAGATTTTAGACAAAGCAGTTATAAATTTATTTATCAGAATCAATAAATATACATAAAATGTACTAGCAAATAATGTCTGTTACATGAAATTATCCACTCCCACTAAACCAAGATATCATCTTGACTAGCTATCCCCATATGAGCAACATGCTCTAATAAGACTTTAGATGGAAGTCTTTTAATAAGGGGATCTGTAATATTAAGAATAGTACTAACATTATCAACAGACATAATGTGATTCTGAACTTTTTCTTGATGACAAGAAACTTGATGTCGATATGCTTCGACTTTTCTGAACTCTTGTCACTACTTTAGTAGAGCTCTATAGCTCTTATTGTCATAATATAGTTGTAATGCCCTCTTAATTAAATCCACCATCTTCCTACAATCAGAAAAATGTAATCTGTGTTAGGATTATGACATAAATATATCGTGAACATAGACGAATACTTGAAGATCAAAGAACGGACGTGTTCAAGAATTTATGCACAGGAGTAGTCAACTAATACAGGGTATAGTCAACTAATCACCTGGATTAGTCAACTAATACACTGTATAGTCGACTAGGTTTGGCCAACAGAAAGTTGGAGTTCTCAGAATTTATCGGAGTAGTCAACAAGGATTTTGTACTAGTCGACCAATACTATGTACTAGTCGACTACTTGGCTTAGTCGACTAATATTGGATTTGGTAGTTTTCTTTTCTGGATCTATTTTGAGTCCGAGTTGGACTCGAGTTTTCTTATTCTGAGGCAGTGATTGTTCGTATTGATGGAGTTTGTTTAGGACTAAGAGAGTTCTATGGTCTATAAATAATCCCTTAGAGGTGGCCTTCAATGTATTCCAAGCGAATCCAATGAATTTGTAATTCCTAAGGGTGTAATTCATCTAAGTGAGAGATTCGTGAGAGAAGCTTAGCCACATGGGTTCACTATTCTTGGTGGCCATCAAGAGCTTATGATCTTCTCAGCGTGAGGTGTATGTAATTCTTATTTTACTCTCCAAAGTTTTAATAAAGTTTCTCCCCTTCTCACGTGGACGTACATATGATCTGTTTGATTGGTGGAATCACGTTATATTGTGTGTTGGCTTTCTATATACTTTAAATATATTCTTCTTCTCTTCTTCACATTGTCTTAGTAGATCCTGTGGTTAACTTTTGCTACGCCACCCCAGTCAATCCGGTTGTGGGGGCGTCTCCTAAATTCACAATAATTGGTATCAGAGCTTACAAATTGTTTTTCAACAATTGGTATTAGAGCGAGGTCAACTTGAAGATGTCTGTGATCAAGTTTGATATTCAGAAGTTCGATTGTGTCATCAATTTTAGCAGGCAACAGATTAGGATGAACGCTATTCTTACTCAGAGTAGGTTGAGGAAAGCACTACTCAGGAGGGAGAAAAAGCCTGAAGACATGAAGGAAGAAACTTGACAGGAGTTGAATGAAAAAGCCATGATGGCTATTCAGCTTTGCTTGGCAGACAAAGTGTAAGATAAGTTTTCTACGGAGAAAACAACATTCTCACTGTGGGAGCGACATCAAGACCACTATCTAAAGAAGTCGTTGGTTAATCGATTGATTCTGAAGTGTGTCTCTTTCTTTCTCTGCATGCATGAAGGTACACCTACCAAGTCTCACATTACAGAATTTTTTTCTATTATCAATGATTTAGATAAGATAGAGGTTAAGATAGAATATGAGAATCAAGCACTTCCATTACTGTATTCTTTACATTCTTCATATAAGAGTTTTAGAGAATCCATCATCTATGGAGGTAAGTCATTAATTAAGGTCAATGAGGTTAAGGAGCATTTGCTCAGTAAGGACAAAATTGATATCTAGTTGACGTATGAGTCTCATTGTGATGATCCAGGCAAGTTCATTATTCAAGGAAGAAGAGTAATAGTGAAAGTTACATGAGTAACTCAAAATATAAGAATTTGACGTGCAACTATTGTCACAAGAAGAGGCACATTAGAGCTGATTGTTGCTTCGAAAGAAGAAACAACAGATGCTATTGTTACGAATTAATTGGAGAAGATGGAGAACAATGTGACGTTCTATCTGTTATAGCCAGATCATTTGGTAACAAAGATACATGGATTATTGACGCTGGATGTTCACAACACATCAGCTCCAATAGGAAGATGTTCTCTTCATATGCTTCGGTTCAAGGGGGAGAAGTCTTCGTAGGAAATTCTGCTACAAGTAAGGTGATTGGCGAAGGAACAATCCAGTTTCATTCTCATGATGGATGCATCACTACTCTTCAAGACGTTAATCATGTTCCCGAATCAAGGTACAATCTCATCTCTATGGAGTCCTACAAGGTGAAGGATTCAGTTTCAGTTCTGAAGGTGATCTTATGAAAGTCCCCAAAAGGCTCATGTGAAGTTTCAGGCTGAACATGTCAGCAATGTATATATGTTGCAAAATTCAAAAGTTATAGTTAATGGATTGCAGCTATCCTCGGCTTCAGAAGTGGCAGTTGTGGAACAATCAAAGACTATGATAGTTTCAAGCTCGATGTTTAGTTGTACCCCGAAGAGAGCTTAGGACTAAGCGCGCAACAAGGTAGTCCAGATCATTACTCCTATGGTGGAGCAAATTCTCATGGACCTTGTATAGATCAAGGAGATCGTTGTATAATAAAGTTTAGCATAGACCTGAACTTATTCGACCTAATCAAGTTATGAACCCCATGAGGGGGTTGTAGAGAAGAGGGAGTGAGAGGGAGATGAAGATAAGTTTGTTCAATTGTGTGTGGATGCGAGCACATTGAGCATGGTGGTTATTCTCAGACTTGGACGTACTCAAGTCAAGAGGGAGATTATTAGGATTATGACGTGTATAAGTCATGAAGGTAGATGAAAACTCAAAGATCAAAGAATGGTCGTGTATAAGAATCTATGCATAGGAATAGTTGACTATTATAGGATATAATCAACTAATCACCTAGATTAGTCGACTATATATTGTATAGTCGACTAGGTTCGGCCAACAGAGAGTTGGGATTCTCAGGATTTATCTGAATAGTCGACTAAGATTTGGGACTAGTCGACTAATACTTTGTATTAGTTAAAAATGCCCTGGCCTAGTCGACTGATGTCGGATCTAGCAGTTTTCTTTTATGGATCTGTTTTGAGTTTGGGTTGGATTCGAGTTTCTTTTATTCTGAGGAGGTGATTGTTCGTATTAATAAAATTTGTTTAGGACTAGGAGAGTTCTATGGTCTATAGGGGTGGCCTTCATTGTATTCCAAGAGAATCCAATGAATTATTAATTTCTAAAGGTGTAATTCATCTAAGTGGGAGATTTATGAGAAAAGCTTAGCCACAAGGGTTCACTATTCTTGGCGGCCATTAAAAGATCGTAATCTTCTCAGCATGAGCTGTAAGTAATTCTTTTTGTACTTCTATAAAGTTGTTTTTCATTGATTTTTGCGAAGGGGAAAACTTACAAAAAAGTGTCCAGGAGCTAAATTACAAATAATTCTTTGCAAGAAGAAGATTACAGGTAGATCTCCTCTGAGATTTCTGGGAAGTGTGCCGGTAGGAATCTGATCAGCGCGCGATCACTTTATCTCTTTGACGATGCGATCGATCAGACAATCGGACTGCTGCCGATGGGATTCCCTTCTCGCCTGGTTCGGGGAATCGGAGAACAGAAGTCGGTAGAACCCTCTTGTTACTTCTCGAGCTGCCTCCGCTTGGGAATTCCTTCTGTAATATCCCTCAGTAAATAATACTGTATTTCTATTTTTGTACTCAATTTTTATTGATTATTATTAAGTGTTAATATTATATTCTTTATTTATTTTTATTATTAGTATGAGTATTAGTGGTAGTAGTTATTGTTAATCATATTTGTGTTAGTATTACTTATTTATTTTGATATCAGTATTAATATTAGTATTGATCATAATGTTGTGTTTTCCTTGGTTAGCCTTTTTCCTTACCCTTAGTCCGCACCCATTCCTATTTCATTGATTCCTAAAACCGTTATATCACCCGAACTCATTAACCCGTTAACCTTTGATCGCTAGACCCATTAGTCCCAAACCCATATCCAATAACAATTCTAACCCATTCCCCATGATCCAAAACCTGTTAACTCATAATCCCAAATCCTAACAACCAAATCCGAATCAAATCCAAATCCTAACTAAATTCCTAGAATCCTAACTACTTGATCTAAATCCCAGCTAATCCTCCATCTCCCAAAGACAGCAGCCGCAACACACATTTTCCCCTCTCCATCCTCCCTTGCCGCACTCCACCACGGCCACCACCGCATCCATCCATGGTTGCATAGCTTGCCCGAACTCCCCTTTTGATGGTCGGATCTCCTCCAATCCTTGGCCGAGTAGCACCTCCTCGCCATGGCAGCTGCCCCTAGAGCCCCGCCTCCTCTCCACTGTTGCCGCGCCCCTCCACCTACAGCCTGGCGCACACAACAGGCCCAGCTGCTCCCTCTCTCCAGCCCTGCCGCACCCCTACTCGGCCTATCCCACATCCTCTCCACCCCCTTGCCACAGCAGCCCCTCCCTGGCCGCAACCAGCAGCACAGCAGGCTGATAGCGTCCTCCAGCAGCCGGATCTCCTCCCCGGCGCGCCCCAACAGCCGCAGCAGGTCCCCAGCGCCCCAGGCTGCCTCCTCCCAGATCTGCTGGCCACGCACAGCTGCCCCCCCTCTCACCTTGGTGCGCCATCAGCCCCCAACGACCGATCCAACAGCAGCACACCAGCACCAGTCTCCAGCAGTCCGTCGTTGAGGCCGTCGACTCCTCGATCGAGCCACCACCGTTGTTTGTGAGATCCACCGTCGTCACAGAACATCCCCTTTGTGAGTGTCTCCTCCCTCTCTCTCTTTATTTAATTACGCGTTTGAAGATATGTCTATGCGTGTGGTGTAGATTAATGAGCAGTGCACACAGATTACTTGATTTTAGGTATCACTTGATTATATATGTATAAGTTATTATCTGTGTGCATAGATGTAAAGTAGAAACCTATATGTTTGGGTGATGTGTGCATGAGAGAGGCATGAGTACATTTGATAGAATGTGGGAATGTGTGATAGTGTAATTCAGTATCAGGTTGCAGAACATTAGTCGACTTACTCCACCTGTTAGTCGACTAATACCCCCTGTTAGTCGACTAACTATTGCCCTATAGTCGACTAGGTTCCTATTTAAATAGTTGTGCACTTCATGTTTATTGACTGGGACTTACCCTAGTCGACTACCCCATTTCCTGTAGTCGACTAATAGCTACCCTAGTCGACTTGCCCTTTTCTTGTAGTCAACTAATAGCACAATTAGTCGACTTATCATATCTATAGTCGACTAGTTGGATGTCCTGGAAGTTGTGTAGCCTTGTTGCTGACCTATACTTATGTAGTCGACTTGGCTTCCCTGTTAGTCGACTTAGTCCACCTGTTAGTCGACTAACCATCACCCTAGTCGACTTGCTCATCTCCCCTAGTCGACTAACCTTGGCCTGACTGCTGTATTTAGCTTTCTTCTTGGATGGAGACTCTACCCTTGAGTTATGTTTTGGCTATAGATGGATAAATATAATTCCGAGGAATAGATATTGGTTGGATTGACCTGACTTGATGGATCCTAGATTCATGTATCTGATATATCACTGAGTTTTGGGATCTTATGATTAACCTTTATCGAAGTGAGAATTTGTGAAGACTTGGGGATCGGAGTTATTGATAGGATGAGAAATAAGTGCGTGTATGAGTGGTTAGAAATTCATGTTATATGTATAGTGTTAATTGTCTGATATTCCGACCATCACTTTTTGGATATTAAGGACATGTAGGTGTGATATTATTTTATCAATGATTTGACTGATTCTATATGGGATTGTATTGTAAGAGATTAGTGTCCAGACATTTTTACTATAATAATTCTTATTACTGAGAGTTACTGGGAAATGATTGTTTGACCGTAACACCTTATACAATTTTATTGTTCATCGTATACACGGTTACTGAATTGTTCACTGTGTATACGATTACTGATTGACTATCACTGTACTGATATTGTTACTGTCGCCGTATCGTCTCAGCAATGGAAATGGCATAGATATTGATTGTTATTAATGATACTAACTGACTATACACCTGACACCTTTTACGGGACCTTGGCACGACTATAACACTGTTACTTGACATCCAGTACTCCTGTACCTCCTGTACTCATGTCCCATGCACTGTTACCCTGTTAATAGCACAGTCAGACCGGCGTCCAGCGGACCATGCCGCCTGGTGTCGTGATGATGAGGATGTATCCCACAATCGTGCTAGCGTCCGGTGGATCCTGAATGGAACTAAGTGCCACACGGAACAAAGTGCCACACCACACACGTGGTGGGGGCCACCTTTTGAATCTATGGGGGCCACCTCTAGAATCCATTCCCCTCAGAGCAAAGTGCCACACCACACACATGGTGGGGGCCACCTCTTGAATCTGTAGGGCTATCTCCTGATTGTGCCACCTGGTGTTAGCGTGATAAACATTCTCAGTGCACATTAACACCCACACATACTTGTATGCTGATGTTATTTGGTCTCTTCCCTATCCGAACAATGATACCCGCATATCGGAGTTCGGATGAGTTCTACTGGAAGTGCGGGCTCCAGTATGAACTATCGGTGTTGTGGGACGCCGGTGGGAAAGGGACAAAGATAACAAAGAACACTACTGATTGTGATTGAAAGGTTTGAACGAAATACATTGTGTTATGCCGTGAATTGATACTCTGCCTTATGACATATGGCTATACACATGATTGTAACCAGGATAAGATATATACCAGACTAGTGACATGTGATAGGTTACACATCTTGACATCAGTTGATTGTTTACAGTTGTGATAATTGTCTTATATCTTTATTCGTGTTGTCATCAGATATACTACAGTTCAGTTATTTATTATGTTATTTAGTCTCTTATATCTGCAGTTGTTCTTGTTATTAGTTATGCACACTGTTTATATGCACGAGCTTTTCCCTTTACACACACACTCACCAGGTCACATTCTGACGACCCTGGATTTGCATGTCCAGATATTGGACGATTGTTTCTATTGTGCAGGTGTTCGATGAGACGGTATGCTTTGCGAGGAGCTGATCTCTCTCTTCCTTTTATCCTGGTATTCTGTATTTTCTTTTTCTGCTATTATCCTTGATTCATGTATTTCACACTTAGCTTCTATTCTATTCCTTATTTCATTCGAGATCATGTGTAGCCTTATATATATTATTGCAGTGATCGCTGATTATTATAGTTCTGATTTATAGCTTGTTCAGGTTAATTTAGGCTTAGCGTGTATACATGGGGTATTTTCCTCGCGTATATACATCGCCAACTCTCGTTGCGACTCCGTTTCCACGTATTTGAGAAGCGGGGCGTGACACCTTCTCGCCTGGTTTCGGAGATTCCTTGAAAGGGAGGAAGATCTTAGGGTATTAGCACCCTGATTAGAGAAGTAATTCTCTCAGTTCTTGGAAGCAAGAAAGTAGATCTCTATCTTTTTTTCCTCTCTTCGGGGGGTCTCGGTTCGTCCTCTATACGCCTTTGGTACGATATTTATAGAGAGAGCAGGGGTGTAATTGTCCCTTGAAAATCTAGAAACAGATTGAGTCAATCTGTTTTAATCAGGAAAGTAGCCTCGCCGCGAGGCTAGAGATAGCTTTTGCGAAGGTAGGAATAGCAAGTAGTGCTGATCTCTTGATCTGCACTGCTAAATAAGGGATGCGCCCTTGATTCTTTCCAAATAACTGAAAGATTTCTTCTTATCTTCTTACCTGATTGGGAGAGTCAAAAGATTATGGCAAGCAACTGCCAAATTTGATCTCAATTAGATTTGATCTCATCTGGATTTGATCTCATCTGGAGATTTGATTGGTCAAAGGTGACCATAGAAGACCAGCAGTGGAGCTACCGCGTCGAGCTCACAGCGGAGCTGGAAGGAGCATCTGGCGAAGTTAGAAGAAAGCTCTTTAGCAGAGCTGGATAACTTTGTGGCGAAGTTACCTTTTCAATTACCCTTTTGCGCAGCTGCATGGGGTTTGGAGCGAAGCTAACTCTCTGCGGAGTTAACTGAGTATTTCTGTGCGAAGTTATAAGTTAGCTCGCAGCAAGACTGTGAAGGAGCTTTCTGCGATGCTAAGCAGCTTTGGCTTCTTATGCGAGACTTTATCTTGTGGGCTCGTGCGAGACTAAGTGTTTGAGCTAACTTAGTGTCTCTGGACCTGCCTGGGCCTTCTCACGAGCTTTTCTTGGCTTAATGTTTGCTTCGCTAGATCAGTAGAATCCAAGTCGCTGATTTGTCCCTCGGAGATGGGTAAAAAATGATTGTTAGCTTGTCGGTGACTTGTCTTTTGTAGATGTTAACAAGTTAGACATTGTTCAGGCCAGTTAGAAATCTTGTCTTTTCTAGAGTGTCAACAAGACCCCCTTCAAAGTTTTTGCACGTTTGCAACGGAATGGTTCAAACTCTGAAATACTTTGAACTGCTTTGATTGATGACATATGAAATGCGAACGTCGCCATAGTGGTTGAGTTCAGCTCCGCTTTCAATTCTGTTTTCGGATTGGAATAAGTTCGCCGAGGAATCGTGTAGATTTGCGATTCTGAATAGCTTCTCAGCTAGATAGCTTCGCGTTAACTCAGTATTTGGAACGATGTTCCTTTTCCCGAGGCTAACTGCTTTTCGGCTAGTTACGAGAGGGATTATTCCCTGTCCCGAGATTGAAATAACCTCTCTTGTTTTTGTCGAGGGAGATTATTCCTTTCCTCGTGGCTAAGCATTTAAATGCTCTAAATTCACCCGCGCTTCCAAGTTTGAAGTGTGGTCAGGCCATGAGGCCTATAAATAGGACAATTGAAGTCCTTTTCAGAGGAACAGTCTGTTCATAACATCCCCTCGTTGCCCAGGAAAGGAGACTCGGATCTCTGAAATAGTGGGGGCGCCCACCCTGTCACTAACTGGCCAAGAACTGGTGAGTCTCGATCATCTAGAGACTTTTACCAATAGAATAGTGAATTTAGGGAGCTTACCTCCCTTAATCTTAACTTTACCAGCTACTTCAGGGATTGATTTCCCTTGTTCTTCATTCTGTATCTGACTGATTTGCAGAGAAGGGCTTCAGCCCTATTTTTCAGCTTCTCAGCGAAGCTATCATTCTCGCTTGATTAGAAACAGACTTTTCCATGCAGGGTTTCTGTCTTGATCTATTTAAATCTGACTGTTAAATCCACCACGTAGGCAAGAATTGAGACTTAGTCTCTTCAAGGTTGTGCTAGTCTTGCCATATAGGTGGGGTCAAGACTGTGTCCCTCTGGACCAGTCTAGTTTAGCCATATAGGCGAGGCTAGCACTTGGCCCTTTTTGAGGCTTCTTCAGTCTAACTGCCTTAGGCGGAGCTAAGACTTGGCTTATGCTGAGCTAGCCTATCATCACTGTGCAAGCGAGGCTATCCTCTTCTTAATTGAAGCACCACTGGATCGGATATGAACTGCTTCGCCCAAAGAATTTGACTTAGTATTTCGTCTTCGCAGTTTTCTCTCTGATTTAATGCTAACCTGTTTCCAGTTTGTATTGTAGTGAACTATGCCCGTCAGTTTTTTTTTGTCTCGATGAAAGAGACCAGAAACTTGCCTCTTGATCTTCCAGTTGAAACTTTAATCCTAAGCAGGAGGAACATACCAGAGCAGTTGATGTGTACTCCAAGAAGAGATTTGCAGTAGCTTATCCGAGATGATCCACTTCGGGAAGAGGTTGGTAGTCGCTTATTCGAGATGATCCACTTTGGGAAAGCGGGCGTCACCTGTAAGGTCTCGGATCCTTCCTTTGTCAATTTTAATCAAAGAAGATCCGACTTTCTGGTGCCAACCAGTTCTTTGCCAAATTTAAACAAAGAAGATCCAGCTTCTTAATGACAAAATCTGCCATTAAGCGAAGGATTATGGCCTTGTGCAGGAGGAAGGCCTTTCGTGTCCAGTCGGTTTGGCTTATCACCTTGGAAATAGATAGGACAACTTGTATGCCTTTGGAGCAATGATTCGGTTGTACGAAAGACCACCTTGATGTAGTGTCAATATATCTTCCCTTTTGAATCAATAAAAATGTTTATTTTCTGCCTATCTGCTCTGTTTTCCTCCTTTTTGATTCGAGAACGCCTGGAGTGGACTAGCTTTAGGTAAGTCTTTTCCATAAGAGGAAATGAAAACTCTTGGCCGAGCTAAGCTTTCAGCGAAGCTGAAGACAAATTTTCAACTAAGTCATGAGTGAATTTCTAGCGAAGCTAGCAAAAAATTTCCACGAAGCTAGAGATGTGCTTTTAGCGGAGCGAAGGAACATTTCTCAGTGAAGTTATTCAAGCGTCGCGCGAAGTCAACGTTGAACTCATGGCGGAGTTAGCCCTTAACAGGGCTGAAGTAAAGCTTCTCGGGAAGGCGCTTTAGGCACCATTTCAAATTAATTTGAAACGACTGCCTGCGGTCCTTTTGAGGAGGTGACATTTAGGCAATCATCCTCCTATAAAAACCCGATTAGGCTGAAAGAGAAGGCACCACTTCTCTTTGAATTTTCAGAGAACTCCAAATCTCTTCTTCTTCTTTCTTCTTCGTTTTGAAATTCAAGCACTTCTTCAGTTCTCTGATGGCTCCCAAAAGATGGGCAAGAAAAGAGGTAGCAACCTCAACGACGGAGGGACCTTCTCCTCCTCCGGTCATCGAACGACCTATCGCGGGTAGGGATCTTTCCCTTTTGTTCAGAGATTTTCATCTCTCTTTTAAAGCCAATTCTTGGCTATTCCATGATGAATCTAGAACGATTCATTGTGATCCAGTGATCTCAGGGAGTTAAAGTCCCTAAATTTCTCTTGATTTCTTGATTGGGAATCTAAGAACCGAAGGGGTTTCTTCTCGAAGCTTCTATGCGAGGCTAACCCTTAGGCGGTTCACATCCTGTCGAATGATAGGATGCGAAGCTAAGCCTCAGAGCACAGCTGAAAAGAATCTTAATGCCCTTAAAATAATTTTTAGGCAACAGTACCTTTCTGACGAAGTTAGCCCCTGGGGCTTTGTCGCGTTCTGTTGTCCGAGGTCAAGCTTCCAGAGTGAAGCTAATACTTAGATATTTTTCTACATCCTGCCTTCATGTGGAGTGCGGAGTTAAGCTACAGCTGTGAAGCTGAGCTTCGGGGCTAGCTAAAGCTAGGCCTATCTCGCTTGAGGGGGCGAAGCTATGCCTTAAAAATTTTCTGAATTTGGCTTTCTCTCGCCAACTGAACTAATTTAGTTTCGTCTTGTCTTTGTAGTGCACTATACTCCCAGTCCTCTGAACAGTCTTTTTGGAATGGCCAGAGGGTTGGACGGTAATGTTAGCCTGTAATTCCAAGGGTAGGCTTCACTATTCAGCGAGCGGAGCGCTCCTAGTCGGGATGCACTTATTCATGCTAGGGATCAGCGCACCATGAGGAGCATCTTAACTACTACACCCCTTGAAGATTCCGACCAAAAAATCTATCGAAAGCCCAGCTTCATGTTCGGGGATGCAACGCCAGACAATGATCACCAGCTGCTAGCCAGAGAGGGGAAGTGGATTTTCAAACATGATGGCGAGAAGTATTATCTCCCATCTAGCAAGCGCCACTTTCCCTTGTCCTTCTTTCAATGTGTGACGAGGGCTCGAAAGATGCAGTGGCAAGCGATGCGGACTACCGATTCCGTTCACGTAGGGAAGTTGATAGCTCCGTCCCCCGGTTATGTAAGGGCAGGTCCTCCTCACTGCATATTGGGTGTCCACCCTGGGAATGTACTTCCGGACATCCCAGTGGGAGAAAATCCCATGGTGGCTCAGACTTTGGAAATCAGTTCTTTAAGGCTCATGGTAATTATCCAGCCACTAATTTTAGGACCCCTGGGTGGATTCATCCTCCCAAGGCATGGTGGAGGACTTGACTTTATATGTTCTTGCCCATTTTGAAGAGGAGCTGGAGAGGTTAGGACTTTACGAGGCCGTCAAGGCGACTTGTTATGGCATTCAGATGAGCGTAGCGAACTTCTATGTAATCTTTGAGTTGTACTGCCCGACTATAGGGACCTTCTTCACCCCTGTTGGCGAATTGGGCATGGCTTTACATGAGATGTGGGAAGTCTCTGCTCTGCCTTTGGGCCTTTTCCATATGAAGAATATTTTCCGTGCGAGGCAAAATTGGCACTTCTAGAGAAGCAGGAGCCCGCCTTATTTGAGACTTACCGAGAGTTGATGTGCCATCTTTACATTTGCTCAAGCATGTATAGGAGCCATAAGGGAGCTTCATGCAGTTTGAAGAGCTGGGGAAATTATTTTTTCCCTGACCTGGAAGGTACTCCCAAAGCGGCTTACTGCGGAGTTGCAGATGAAGACATCTTTTGCCTGATGCAAGAGCACTCTTAAGGAGATTTGATTTTGGAAGAAGATGACGGATCCTATGAGAAAGGTGATATTCTTCGGAGTTTTCACCACCAGGCTCGTCGACCAACGTCCTGGAAGGTACTTCTAGATGGCTTTTTAACGGTTTAGTTGAAGAGATGCGTGTGCCATCTCTGTCTAGCGTCGTCATTCATCCACTGTGTTATTACCGGCTGTTCGTCTAGTCGATGGTCGTTCTCTAAGACTTCTTCCAGCAATGGTGTGATGTATTCAAAGAGGCCTTCGTGCGTTGATGGAGGCTTGCTGTAGGCCACCAACGATGAAGCAGGGAAAGGGGACTATCTTGCCTTGCGACGGACCAAACCCTAGAATTGGTTTGCCATATACTTATTTGATGGCATGGTTCGCCCTTCACTGCCCCTCATCATCCAAGCCGGTGAGGAGCCCCAGAAGGTGTTCGAATGGCGCTTCTCCGTCGATTTGAGGGATGTTCATGGTCACGGACTTATATGGCTGCGGTCTGCAAACTGTTATGCCGTCATGACGTCTACAGCCTTTTTCGGTGCTTTCCCTACATTCATAATGCATGCTATGGTAAAGAATTCAAGGATGTAGGGGAAAGACAGACGTCGTTGAGTCGGGGAGTCTTCGAATGGCTGGTTAGCATCCGACCATCCCACTTGTTGTATTGAAGTAGGGACACCTGTTACCTGGAGCCCTATGTTCCGAGTCAGTTTGCTCGTCAGTTTGGGTATGACCAACTGTACGTAGGTAATCCAAACAGCAGCCTGGCCTTCATGGGGAGCCTCATCGATGGAGCTCGTGCCTTGCGGTTTTATATTGCTGGCTGTACTGAGGCGCGGCTATGCATGCCGCTGAGGACCCCAAACCTTCTGACGACCCTGAGATTCTGCCAGTGGTATAGAACTTCGAACTCCACACCCACTGGATTTTCTATTAATTCCTTTGATGTGAAGTTGATCTCTCAGTGGTTGAAGCGGGAAGTCACTGAGAGAAGCAAGGGTAAGAGGGTTCGCGTGCCAGGCCTCGGGGAATTCATTGCTTTTGATGATAGCGAGACTTCGGACGCAGGAAGTCCCCTGTTCGAAGGGGATACAGGTGCTGAGACTTCGATAGCTGCTTCTGGTGGGGGTAAGCACAACCTCCATGGAAGATGTGGTGGTGGAGGATTTGGAGGAAGAAGATCCCGATGTCCACTTCAAACGAAAGCGGCAAGGCGGATCTCGCAGGAAGAGGGTAGTGAAGAAGCCTCGTCGCTATGCTCTTACTGTTATTGCAGAGGCGAATCATCTACAGTGCCTCCTCCTCCTGCTCCATTAGTCATTAAGCTGTCGGCCCCTAGGCAGATCGTTAGTAAAGCTATTCCCAACCCGAGTAAGATCAGTTCCGTTCTAGCAATACACTCTTATATATTCCATACATCTCATTGTTTACTTCGTGACTCAGGAACCGAGGCAGTGAGGGACCCGGGAGCTGAGGTCGCAGGAGAACAGGGGAGCATTATGATCCCCTGTTCACTTATAGAGAAGGCGATGAGGCTAGCTATTTTGCCGTCTCGGAAGAATCTAGATGTGATGCGGCCGATGCAGGTCCTTCAGGTGCTGGGACCTCAAAAGGAAGCCCCATGGCCTCTAACTCCATAGGGTGGACCACCGAGGGTTCGACGAGCGAAGGTGGACCGGCCATCCGTGTTGACTCTGCCAAAGACTTTCCTATGGAGCCTGAGGGGACTGATGCTGCGGTCGACAAGTTCGAAGAGAAACTACGGCCAAGGCGACTGAGGCGATATCATCTTTGGTAGTGCTTTGACCTTTTGTGAGTAATTCTTTCCTGATATCGATCATACCTTGCTTAAATAGAGTCTTACTATAGGTGTTCCACCTTTGGGTGCATCGACTTCAAGAGAGCCAACCAATCTTCCTGAGGGAATCAGGGGTGAAGTAAGTACATCGACTGCGGCGGATGCTGCTGAGTTGGATGCTTTGTATCACGGGTTGCCCTCTTATCACCCTGAACAAGAAAGTAGCTTTAAAGAGACTGAGGGGATAGTTGTTACGGAACCAATTTCACTTCCAACTACATCGGTAAGTGAACTGCCAGTGGTTCGCCAGCACTGCCTATCCTACCAATTGCGAAGCTGAAGGTGATTGTCAGTCCTACTTCTCCAACACTGGTGGTTGAGCCAGCTCTCCCAGAAGTCATAACCAGTCGTACGTCGATTGTGGCTAGTGTACTGGTTTCAATGAGGGCTCCTCTGAGATCACTGGCGATCCTCATATTGCTCCAGCCAGTGCTTCTACTATTCCTTCCACAGTTATGTCAGTGAAACCGGTGGAAACTTTGTCTTTAGAGGCTACTCGTTCATCGGGAGTAGTTGAGGCCGAGAATGAATTCGTGGCTGAGTTAGTTGACAACTTTTATAAGGGCTTAAAACGATCCGTTGCTTTGGTCTTGAAGGGCTCGACTACCTCATTCTCTACTTTAAAGGTGGTCCTCTCCCGAAGCATTGACAGTATCCGAGACTTTGGAGGGGACGACCAGGCCGCGACATTGGAGCTTCTGGTGGACAGGCTTGAGAGGGATGTGGACGAATGGCGCCGTCTTAGCCATTCAGATCTGGAGTCTTCAGTTAACGAACAGCTTGCGCACCTTGCTACTCAAATGCATGAAGCCCATCTCGTCGCTCAAGAAGCAGCCAAGGCAATTTCCTCCGACTTGAAAACCTTGGAGATGAGGAGAGTAGAACTTAGGGACGCCATAGATGCTTCTAACAACGCTTTTCTTGATGCCGAGGATAAGATTGAAAAGGCCAAGTAAATGATCAGGAAGGCTAATCTTCTTTTGTCCAAGGCTGAACCGGTGCGTCTTGAAGAGATTGCTTGACTAGAACAACTTAAGGCTCAAAATGATGAAGTCCTGCGGTAGGAGCTAGCACAGAGGGCAACTTTGGCTGAAATTGAGGCTCGCTTATCCCAAACGGCGAGCTTTAATGAGGCCAAGTTGAGGTCGCAGGCACTTATCAGGGCTGCTGAGGAGAGGAAGAATAGGCTGGCTACTTTTAAAGAACGGATCAAGTCTTACGAAGCGCCCTCGTAGCTTATAATCCGAGCATCCATGTATTCCTCTTTTGAAATCAATAAAAAGTAATTTTATTTGATTCCCTTTGTATTTCCAACTTGTTGTATTTTTCTGAATTTTCAATCCTTATTTTCAAGTTGTTGTACAATCCTCGAAAGGAAGTGGAATAATGATATAACTAATCTAATAAGCGGTGATAAACTGATAGTGTTAGTCACACATTAAAATAAATAGTCCTTACTGGACTAAAAGGTGAGACTTGGCTATCTGTCGGTTCAGAGGTCGCAGGGATGTAACTGATTGAGAAGCCACCAAGCTCAAAGTTTTGTCATTCAGAGGTGACGAACTAGACATGATGACAAAGAAATAGTCCCTACTGGACTCAAAGATGAAACTTTGCTATCCGTCGGCTCGGAGGTCACAGGGACGTAACCGATTGAGAAGCCACCAAGCTCAAAATTTTGTCATTCAGAGGTGACGAACTGGACATGATGACAAAGAAATAGTCCCAACTGGAGTTAAAGATGAGACTTGGCTATCTGTCGGTTCAGAGGTAGTAAGGACATAACTGATTGAGAAGCCACCAAGCTCAAAATTTTGTCATTCAGAGGTGACGAACTGGACATGATGACAAAGAATCTACTGGACTGGAAGGTGAGACTTGGCTATCTGCGGACGTAACAATTGAGAAGCCACCAAGCTCGAAATTTTGTCATTCAAAGGTGATGAACTTGACATGATGACAAAGAAATAGTCCCTACTGGACTAGAAGGTGAGACTTGGCTATCTATTGGTTCAGAGGTCGCAGGGACGTAACAAATTGAGAAGCTACCAAGCTCGAAATTTTGTCATTCAGAGGTGACGAACTGCACATGATGACAAAGAAATAGTCCCTACTGGACTGGAAGATGAGACTTGGCTATCTGTCGGTTCAGAGGTAGCAAGGACATAACCGATTAAGAAGCCACCAAGCTCAAAATTTTGTCATTCAGAGGTGACGAACTGGACATGATGACAAAGAAATAGTCCCTACTGGACTGAAATATGAGACTTGGCTATCTGTCGGTTCAGAGGTCACAGGGACGTAACCGATTGAGAAGCCACCAAGCTCAGAATTTTGTCATTCAGAGGTGACGAACTGGACATGATGACAAAGAAATAGTCCCTACTGGACTGAAAGATGAGACTTGGCTATCTGTCAGTTCAGAGGTAACAAGGACGTAACCGATTAAGAAGCCACCAAGCTCAAAAATTTTTCATTCAGAGGTAATGAACTGGACATGATGATAAAGAAATAGTCCCTACTGGATTGAAAGATGCGACTTGGCTATCTGTCGGTTCAGAGGTAACAAAGACATAACGATTGAGAAGCCACCAAGCTCGAAATTTTGTCATTCAGAGGCGACGAACTGGACATGATGACAAAGAAATAGTCTCTACTGGACTGGAATGTGAGACTTGGTTATCTGCTAGTTCAGAGGTCGCAGGGACGTAAACGATTGAGAAGCCACCAAGCTCAAAATTTTATCATTCAGAGGTGACGAACTGGACATGATGACAAAGAAATAGTCCCTACTGGACTGAAAGATAAGATTTGGCTATCTGTCAGTTCAGAGGTCGCGGGAACGTAACCGATTGAGAAGCCACCAAGCTCGAAATTTTATCATTCAGAGGTGATGAACTGGACATAATGACAAAGAAATAGTCCCTACTGGACTGGAAGGTGAGACTTGGCTATCTGCCTGTTCAGTGGTCGCAGGGACGTAACCGATTGAGAAGCCATCAAGCTCGAATTTTGTCTTTCAGAGGTGGCGAACTGGACATGATGACAAAAGAATAGTCCCTACTGGACTGAAAGATGAGACTTGGCTATCTATCAGTTCAGAGGTCGCAGGGACGTAACCATTTGAGAAGCCACCAAGCTCAAAATTTTATCATTCAGAGGTGACGAACTGGACATAATGACAAAGAAATAATTCCATTGGGGGAAATCAGACTTGATTATTAACCCCATGGGGATTTTGATATCTCCTTCGGATGTTATTTGGAAGAAATTGTCAGAGGTATATTGTTAACGTGACAACCAGAAAAGTCTACTGAGGACTGATTATTAGAAACCCGCAGGGGAGTTAGGAAATGAATCCCATAAGAGATTACATGTCAGAGGATCGTTAATGTGACAAAAAGCACTCCGTGGGGATTTGTAAAGCAATTTGTCAGAGGTGTGATGTTAACTTGACAAGGATTCATTTACTGTTAGAGGTGCTTGAACATAACAGTAATTTGAGTGGACCTATCGTTCTGTTAAAGAGAATGACAAGCGGGGTTTATTCACTAGTGATATTGGCTTTATCTGTTGGGAAGTAGATTATAATCTTGCTATCAGAGGTTTAGTATTACATGATAGGTTAGACTCATCATTTTGCAAGGGATATGAATACCTTTATATGTGGTCTCACCATTCCATGGATGGGAATTGGTAAGTGATTTTGGAGAGGGAATCAAATGGGAACAGGTCCATTAGGATTTTTAGCAAACCCTCAGCTGTCAATGAATTTGGTATGCCTTTACCAACTACCGTTTGAGTCAGGCTAGCCATGCCATTCCCTCAGCATGATGAGTTGTGAAGGACTTATGTTGGGCTTAAAGGCCAACATTTTCCTTTATCCTTAACGTTAGAGGTCTTGGATTATTCGGTTACTGTATTCGTAACCTTGATTCTTCTTTGAGACAACCAGTGTACGATCAGCTCGATACTGGTTTATGGTCGTTTGATCTCGTTTAGAGAAAGAGAGGAGCGCTCCTTCTGCATATCTTGGATTTGAAGGTCTTGATCAGAGGTGTAATGTTAACTTGATCATGAGAAGGATCCTATCAAGGATAATACTTCTTTAAGAACTTACCGTTGATCGGCATCATGAGTAAATCACCATCTGAAGTCATAAGGCGATATGCACCGTTTGAATAGACTGTTTCTATTACAAACGGTCCTTCCCATTTGGACTGAAATTTGCCTTTGTTTTTTGCGTCATGATCATCAGTTGTCTGACGGCTAAAACCATATCTCCTTTCTGAAGACTCTTTGCTTGACCTTCTTATTGAAGGCTTTTGAGATCTGGGCTTGATACAACTCAATGTGTTGTTGAGCTTGTAACCGCTTCTCATCTAGGGCTTCGAGCTCTTGAAGACGCAACCGATCATTGTCCTCTGTTGTCATCTTAGTCATTAACGACTCGCAATGATGGCATCTGAATTTCTAATGGTATGATCGCTTCACATCCGTACACCAGGGGAAAAGGCGCATTGCCTGGGGGGGGTCCGAACCGTAGTTCGGTAGGCCCAAAGACATTCACTAAACTTCTCATTCCAGTCTCGCTTGTTTGAGGAAACGAACTTTTTGAGTAGCTTAATGATTATCTTGTTGAATATTTCCGCTAAGCCATTAGCGGCAGAATTATAAGCAGTTGATGCCACGTTCTGAATCCGATTTTTATCGCAAAATCGGTAATACACCTGACTCACGAATTGAGGACCGTTATCATGGATGATCCGCCTAGGGACACCAAATCGATGGATGACATTGTGTTTGATGAAATTAACCACGTTAGAAGTTTTAACTTCAACCAGTGGTATAGCTTCTGCCTACTTTGAAAAGTAATCGGTTATCGCTAGGGTAAACGGTGTCCTTTTGTCTAAGAAGGGCTAATTGGTCTTACGACATCGATTCCCCACGCTTCAAATGGCCATGAAGCAACGGTTGGATGGAGCAACTCTGAGGGCTGATGTATGAAGTTTGCATGGATTTGGCAGGCTTTATACCTTCGTGCATATTGGATGGCATCGGCTATCATGGTTGGCCAATAATATCCAAGCCTATGCAATTGGTCTTTAAGTTTTGGATCTGGCTGATGAGCTCCGCATCCGTCATGCGCTTCTTTAAGCACTTCTTGTGCTTCTGAATTAGAAAGGCAACGGAGGAGGATACCGTCATATGAGCGATGTAAAGTGTCTTCAGAGTTGGATCATAGTAAAAATGGGGAGACCTTCGTCTGATGGATGCCGCTTCTTTTGGGTCGTCCGGCAGTAAATCATGAAGAGCATAGTCGATGAGGCGAAATCTCCAATCTCTCAGTTCAAGATCCGTCAAGATATTATAGACCTCTCTGGTTCTCAACATATGTTTAGAGCAGACAAGGTGTCGAGTCGCCACAGAAAGGTGATACTCGGTGTCGACTTGCAAGGCTAGCTTGTTGCTAATGCAGCTAGAGCATCAGCCCTAGTATTCTGGGATCGAGAAATGTGACCGATGTAAAAGCCATAAAACAGATTAGCCATTTCGATGACCGCGTGATAATAAGGTACCAAATCTTCGTGACGGACTTCATATTCGCCTTTAACCTGATTGACAATCAGTTTTGAATCGCCATAAGCTTCAAGGTAGCGTACCCCCATTTTGTTGGCGAGCTAAGGCCCATAAGTAGAGCATTGTATTCTGCCACATTGTTGGAGCATGATTCCGTTAGAGAAAATGCTCTAGGAAGGACATGATTTGTGGAGAGATAAACACAACCCCCACACCGGCAATGATCTTGCCTTTAGGGCCTATTCATGATGCTCTATCAAAGAATATCTGCCAAACTTCATCCTCTGAAGTTATATTAGATTCAAAACTTCATCTGGAATGTCTTCATGAAGTTTTGAGTTTTTCGGAACCGGATGAGCATCCAAGAACTCTGCAAGTGCCTGGCCTTTAACCGCCTTTGAGGGATAAGAGCATGTCGTACTGAGACAAAAGAAGCGCCCACTTAGCTAATCTTAAATTTAATGATCCTGATTTTGTCATGAGAAGACGCAAAGGGTTCACTCTGGAAATGACATGTATGGTTTGGCCAACCAAATAATATCGTGTATTCTGAATAGCAATGATAAGCGCTAAGCATTCCTTTTCAATAGGATTATAGCGAGATTCTGCCCCTATCAAAGTCCTGCTCAGATAATAAATAGCTTATTCATGACCATTATCGTCTTTTTGGGCAAGCAGAGCACCGAAAGATTGGTCCATAGCTTTTACATAAAGCAGGAACGGTTTTCCTGATGTAGGAGCTACTAAGACTGTAGGTTTTGTGAGATTACTTTTGATAACTTCGTAAGCTTCTTGACAAGCTTGATCCCATACAAAAGGAACACCCTTTTTCATGTGTCGGGTGAACGATTGACAACGGCCTGAGAGATTTGCGATGAATCTTCTGATAAGCCAGTCTACCTTACTTGAAGGCCTCTAAGTTCTTTGAGATTCTTAGGTGGATGCATGTTCTGAATGGCTTTGACTTTGTCCGGGTCAAGATGAATTCTTTTGATGTAACAATAAATCTAAGGAATTTGCCACTCGAAACCCCCAAGAAGGATTTTACCGCATTCATCTTCAGTTGATGAGCCCGCATTATGTCAAACACCGTGCTCAAGTCATGAAGGTGGTCACTCTTATTGCGGCTTTTGACAGCAATGTCGTCGACATAATATTTTACTATTTTTCGGAGGTGATCACGGAAAATCATACTCATTGCCCGCTGATAAGTTGCTCCCGCATTCTTTAACCCGAAGGGCATCATGGTATACAGTATATCCCCAACAGTGCCCAGAATGAAGTATGCTTTTCATCCTCTGGATACATCTTAATTTGATTGTATCCTGAAAAGCCGTCCATGAAGGACATCCTTTCGAATCCGTAGGTATTGTCAATCATGACATCGGTGATGGACAGTGAGAATTCGTCTTAGGACAGGCTGTATTGAGATTACAATAGTTGATGCAGATCTGTATCTTCCCATTCTTCTTGAGAACAAGAACGATATTGCAACCCAATCTGGATGTTGTTCCTCTCGTATGAAGCCGCATGCAATGAGCTTATGAACTTCGACTTCAATGGCCTCCATAATGATCGGACGAAATCGGCGTTGCTGCTGCTTGACTGGCTTGGCATCAGGTCTGATCTTCAGACGATGCATGGCTACTTGTGGATCAAGTCCGGGCAGGTCTTCGTAGTTTCATGCAAAGACATCTATATACTCCTTTACGAGTACTATCAATTCTTCATTTTCATAAGTAATAAGCTTTCACTTATAAAGATGGGTTTAGGGTGGTCTCGACTGTAAGTACACCTAGAGGGGGGGAATAGGTGTACGGCTAATCTAATGACCAAATGCGAAAATTTAAATCTAAATTGCAACACACTTAATGTAACCAACGCGTGTAACCGAATTCCCGTGAAGGGCTCTGGACTAACTCCTCTTGATTCCTCAGAATAAGAGTTGAGGTGCTATATGAAGCTCTCGTGGTTAGACACAAGTGAGGCACACAAACAAACACAACCAAGCATATAAGAGTGATATGACAATATGAATGATGCAAGGCACAAAGTAATAGAGAGAGTTTAGAGAAAGTGGATCAATCGCTAACACACGGTTATTTTCGAGGTTCGAGCACACAGCTCTACGTCCTCGCCTTGACACAGAAGGATTTCCACTAACTTGTCCACACAGGACTCCCACACGGGAACCTCCACTGAGGATTTGAGGCAAATACAACCGGGAGTACACAACACTCTCTCTCAACCGAATACAACCTCTCACTAGAGGCAATGCACAAAATCCACCTCACACAAGAGGGGAACGCACTTAGCTAATACAAAACAATCACCTCACACTTGAGGGATTCCAACACAAACTCCACCTCTCACTAGAGGGAGCTAAACACAATCTCCACCTCTCATTAGAGGGAGCCACCACAACTTCCACAATCACCTCACAATAGAGGGATACCAAATCAATCTCCTCTCACTAGAGGGATATCACAATGAAGGAAGTTTACAACTTGGTGGTTACACAACCACAAACTAATTTTCCCACAAAAATAAAGATCCTAAAGATAGGATAGCAAGATAGCTCAAGCGTGGAAAACAAAGAGTTTGGAAATCAAAAACTCAAGAAAAGTATTGGGAAAGCAACTAGAATAAGATTAAAATGAAGATCAAAACCAATCCCAAAGATTTTTCTTTTTCTTAATTTTTCCAACCCTTTTAAAACAAAATAGAGATAAATCTTTTGGCTCTAAAACTCTTTTGAAACTTATGTAT